>OFHU01004705.1:0-154355 GCA_900245905.1 Lacerta viridis
GAGAGAGAGAGAGAGAGAGAGGTTACTGGGCAGGTTCCTCAGGAATTCATTATGGGACCCGACTTATAAATATTTTAATTAATAGCCTTGGCATCAAAGCCATGAGTGTGTTAATGAAATTTCCTGATGCCACAAAGTTGGCAGCTATCATCAAAACAGATGAAGATCCCAATACAGGAGGAACTGGATCACCTTGTTGCCTTGCCCGCCGGAAAGGAAGTGAAACTGAAGAAACATGAGATGATGCCGCATTTCAGGACTAAAACTTGAAAAATTGCCACAAGTTGAAGGATTGTGGGAATGATGGAGGGGAAGGGAGAGGGGAAAAGACTGTATGTACGCGTTGCCAATTACTCTGTGACCAGGGCACGCCCACTGTTTGTTTTTGGAGCCGCACACACATTTTGGGGAAATGGGGTGGGAAGAAAAGACTGTTGTGTTCATTACTGCTTCTATTGATCTTCCGTAAGACACTCTGGAAGTCCTTTTGGCTGGAGGGTGGGGTAAAAAAAAATTACTCACACAAAGACCGAGCTTCCTACAATGGAACAACAGGATTGTAAAATTCCGGCCTGTGTAAACACCAAACATTTAAAGCAACCCCCCTCCCCAAGAATATTGGGAACTGTTGTTTCCCCTTCACAGAGCTGCAGTTCCCACTACCCTTAGCAAACTACAGTTCCCGGGATCCTATGATGGGAAAATGTACTGCACACAACTTTTTTCTCAGTACAAAGAAGCCTGAGAAAACACACGCACACACATTAGCAGGAGGAGGAGAAGAGAAAGGAAAGATGCACCAAATAGGAAAAAAACAACAACCCTGAGGGTTGGTACCTTCTCGAAAGAGCAGGCAGAGGGATTTTTTAATTTGGGAACTTAGTGCAGAGCACCACGTTCCTGAGATTAAAGATAAAGCTTCTTCCCGTTCCGTAAGAGTTGTTGGCATCTGTCTGTCTCAAGAGACAATGGAGTGCACCTCCAGGGGCGAAGTGAAAACATTACAGAATCATGGCGACTGCTGCGGCTTCAGAGACCCATAACTCGTAACTGCTGCATTCCCACATTGGTTTTGCTGCACTAGCGGCACTGAAGTGACCTTCCCAGCGTGCAAGGTGTGTATGCAGCGTGGGTGGTGTGTATGGAGGTCCTGGGCTATCCAGGTGACAAGACACCAACTCTTGGCCTCGCTGGTGTGGTCCGAAGCAGTGGTGGAAGAAAGGGGTGTGGTGGGTGCGTTCCGCCCTGGGTGTCATCCTTGGGAGGGGTGACATCACCCCGCCCCCCTGGGACGCTTGATGCTTCATGCGGGCGGCACCCCCCCTGGGATGCTCGACGCGGGCGATGTCCCTGCAGGCAGCTAGCCCCACCCCCCGGGTGCACAGCATGTGTGCTGCTCCGGATGCCGGAGCAGCTAGCTCCGCCTCTGGTCCAAAGGAAAGCAGAGCAATATGTTCAGCACCAGTAAGAGTAAGAGATCCTTTTAACTGTCCTATGCATGACATCATATGATATGATGTCATGTGATATTGTAATAAAAATTAGGTTCAGCCCCAGAAGGGAGTCCACGAACCCGGGAAAGAGCCTTAGTAGGGCTCCCCTCCTCTCAAGAGCACTTATGAATAAATAGAGACGATACACAATCTCCCAAAGCAAGGCGGTAGCCCTTTATTAGAACTGCTGCAGCAGGGTGTCTTTGCAAGCAAAAAGACCCCGAACAAAGGTGCACAAGCTCCTATATAGACTTTTGAAATTCCCCCCTCCAGCTCAAGACCACCCCTCCATACATTAGAATTACATCACAATTGGGAGGGTCTGGTAGCATCTTGGACCCTGCCCTGTCTCCTCTCGCCCTCCACGAAAAACCCATCAGGTGAAACAAAAGATATTTACATTTCCCTATCTCCCAGCCAAGTTAATCACACCCTTTTGTCTGACACAGGTATCAGGATGCCAGAGATTATCACTCAGGCAGAGGTCTGCTGAGTAGCTGGAGGGGCAACCCCCCCTTTGTTCCTGAGACAAAGAAATACTTGGTCAGTTGGGAGTGAGGCCTGTCTTCCTGTACTGGTTTTCAGACATGTGGCCTTATTTGTTTTGGTACATTAATAACAGTTATTATATATAAATAAAATACCTTAAATTTCTTACGACAATATCAAGGTGATTGGCCTGTGGGCTTGGTTTGCACCAAATGCCTTCCTGGATCAAATGGAGAGGCCTGGGAGGCCCTAATTAGGGCCACAGGTCCCCCACCACTGATGTAGGTGTTGTTGGGCTCCAGTTCCCATAAGCTCCAGCCAGTGGTATGGGATGATGGGATTTCAAGTCCATCAACATATGGCAGCTACAGGATCTATCTGAGGTTTAAATGCTCCATGGGAACACAGCCATACACAAAAAAGGTGGTTTTGGGTATTACTAGGAAGCAGCGTAAAAAGTTTATGTAAGAAATGGACATGGTTTATTTGGGCTAGATGTTCACTCATACTAAGTCCCTAAATGAACTCACTCAGGCAATAAACATCGCACATGTAACCCAATACAATTTTTGTTCTTCTAGTTCTTTACATCAAGAGTTTATGAGCTATGATCTCACATATGTACAGTATGTATCCTGCAACTCAGCGCTGAAAGACAGCTGTACTCGCGAAGGTTCTTGCTGCTTGCAGACTGACCTGAGTTGAACTCAAATTATGAGTGGAGAAATCTTCTCTCACCTGCCGCAAGGAATGTGACCTCAGGACACAGCAGTGAGTCCCACAGTAAAGCACGTATGTACACACAGAGACACACACACACAACACACACACACAACACACACACAAAGCATGAACACGGGACAAAATAACCTCTGAAGAAAAAACACTCGGGTATGACTTTTGAATTTCCCCACGACCCTATGCACAAGTATCCCATTGCTCACCTGGTAAGCTGAGCCTTTGCAAAGTTCCACGCAAACACCTGTAAAGGCTCCAGCATTTATCAGTATTGATTGCAAATGTTTAAGGGTGCTTGTGAGCAACTCTCACCACTTGCTCCTCCTTTTCCTGTACCAAGGCTCAAAAATATTAAATTTTGGGTAGAACCAGAAGGTGATGGAGACCTGGCAGAGTGTATTTTCCTGTTATGGAATCTGGGTTTTGCAATACAGTTGATGGGGAACTTGTGGTACTCCAGATGTGACTGGACACCAACTCCCATTAGTCCCAGCCAGCATGGCCAATGGTCAGTGATGGCAGGAATAATCATCTGGCAACATCTGGGAAACCTCCAGGTTTCCACCCAGAAATAGATCAAAGTTTCGGTTCTCCAGCCCTGCATAGAGGTTGATAAGAAAAGAGGAGTGGCAGGAGAAATTGTTTGAATATCTTGAATTAGCAAATATGACATAGACAATTAGGAGACAGCCAACTCAAAGGTAAAAAAAGGGGGAATTTATAAAGAATATTTAATTAAACATTGTCCACAAGTGAAAACCTGGACATGCTTTGACTAAACACCGCAATCTGTAAGTTAGATAAAGAATACATGAGATAGAATAAAGAAAGAAATGGAGATAAGGAGTATTGAAGCAGTGATAATAATAATAATAATAATAATAATAATAATAATAATAATAATAGAATGTACCCTCAATGAGGAGGTTGTAAGCCATATGGAGAAATTAAGTTATTGAGAATTAAGAAAAATACTTAAATAATACAAGTCTTCTTTGGGAATTTAAGGATTTATATATATTTGTTTATTTGGTAATCTTTTGTTTCTTCTGTATCTTATTTGGAATGTATAATTTCTACCATATAAGAAAATCAATAAAAGGCATTAAAAAAATAGACCACTCACCTTTCACGGTGAGCAGTGTTGTGGCCAGGCATCCGGGTCCCTGTAGTGACCCTGCCCAGGGGATTGCCAGCCACATTACCCCTGCCCGGCCAGCGGGGGGCATGGCCACAAGTAATTTAAACTGCATTGGGTAAGCCTTTGTTTAAAGAGGGAGGGGAGGTTGTAGCCTTCGCCTGCCCCTCCTCAATAAGGGCATCCTGTTAAAGGGATTGTGTTATGTATTGAAGTTCTCATCCTAGGCCACTAGGGGTGTGTGTATATAGTTCATTCTGCTACAGTTTTCACTCAGGTCCGCATATGCAAATGAGGGATTGAAAAAGGACGTTCAGGGATTGGGTAGCTACAGAAAGTTGTTACTGTTGCTTTGTAGCTGAGTTCTATATAAGCAGGCTGCTGAGCCCTTCAGCTCACTTCTGTTCCAGCCTGAGAATAAACAAGAGCTGCTTGAAAATCACTGTGTCGTCTGCTGTGTCCACCCACAACTTAACAGATTGGGTGTGTGGATCCTGTCTGATGCCTGGCTAGGGCCATGCCACAACCCCAACGGGGACCCCTCGGGGTGCCCCTATTTGATGTAAGTCATAGAGCTCCCCCTTCTGGTGGTTTACCCTTAGTTTGACTCCCTGCAGACGGGCAGGAGTCAAGATATAGCCTGGTTCCACCCAATGCCTAAACCAAACCGCTCAAATCTGTAAGCAATGAAGTTGTGGCCTGTTTCAGCCCATAATCCTAAATACTTGTGTCAGTGTGTTAAGAGCGGTAGATTTGTAATCTGGTGAACCGGGTTCGCGTCTCCGCTCCTCCACATGCAGCTGCTGGGTGACCTTGGGCTAGTCACACTTCTTTGAAGTCTCTCAGCCCCACTCACCTCACAGAGTGTTTGTTGTGGGGGAGGAAGGGAAAGGAGAATGTTAGCCGCTTTGAGACTCCTTAGGGTAGTGATAAAGCGGGATATCAAATCCAAACTCTCCTCCTCCTCCTCCTCCTCCTCCTCCTCCTCCTCCTCCTCCTCTTCTTCTTCTTTTCTTCTTCTCCTCCTCAGTGGGGAACTGTGGGGCATGGAACCTTGACAGAACTATATACAGTACTCCTGATCTCTCTGGTGGAATTTTCCGTTGGTTTGGCCTGCAGACTTCTGGAAGCCTTGGTCAACCTCTGGGATGTAGAAAATGGTCTAGATGGAGCGGGAAAACATGTGTCCATCTAGATGTTGCTGGACTGCAACATCCATCATCTCTGACTAATGGCTATGTTGCCTGGGGGCTAGTGAGAGTTGCCGTCCAACAACACCTAGAGGCCCACAGATGCTCTACCCAAATCCTAGAGTCTGTTGACACAACAGAATGATTTCTCCTAGACATTCTCACCTGCTAGTAAGAGTTTAACTAGCTCATTGGTTTATCAAAGGACTGGTGCTGATGAAACAGCTCAGAAAGAAGGGCAGAGGCAGTTTTAGGGTAGGGCAACCGGTTCAGCCACGCTGGGCTCTGTGCCGCAGGGGGCGCCACCAAAATGCTGTAGATTGGAGTGCGAGAAGCTAGGGGTGCCAAATTTTAGCATCGCACAGGGTGCTGCTGAAATTTGAGAGCCCAAAGTCTGCCATTGTTAAGGGTGCTGATGATGAAAGCTTCATGTTGAAACTCAATAAACGTGGGCTACATGCTCATTTTGCTGCTTGTGTAAACCATGCCTCTCTTCCTGTAGTCACCCCCCTTTTCAACCGGGTCTTAAACTTGAACATTACTGGCCTCCACGGTCATTTGCAGACTCACCGTTAAGACCGTGTTCACGAAAGACAATCTTACTCGGCTGTGAGTGATCGCCAAAGAAATTGAGAACCGTTGCCCATTTCCAACCAGGGACCTCCTCTTTTCTGCCCCCAATCCAATTTTATGCTAAAAAAAAGAAGGATAGAGTAATAATATTGAGTTTTCCCTTGGGGGGGGCATTTCAGCAAAGTTGTCCCAAAATTGCTAGAAAGCATGTGAGCTTGTGGTACGATGCACCTGTGTGGTCAAAATTATAGGCTATAGACAGAAAGACATTTCCGAGATCCAATTCTTTTAAAATGACAAATTGAAACAGGCTTCATGAACCATGGAACAAGAGTACTGTACTGTGTGTAAGGGTGTGTGTATTAAGATTCACCTCCCCCTACCCCAAGGCACATTAATTACAAAAGTAATTTGGGGTGGGGCTGTTCAAAAACACAAAATAAGGCTGTGTGCACATTACCGTTTACCTCACCTGCAGTGTGCTCCCACTGATGGTGTTTGAAGCAACATGGCATTAGCCACAATCCATCTGTTTCCTGTGGTTTCTTGAGAAATACCTCTGCTTGATGGACTTTCCCTCAAACTGGTTTCTATCCCATTAGCAAACCGGAAGCCGTGGTTAAGCTGGGTATATATTTGAAGAAAGATGCTGCAGAGTTTTGGCGCATTGGAATTGGGCACAGGGAAACAAATCAGGCCATGGGAATTGGGTGAAGACATCCCTGCCCTCTCTCTGGTGTGTGGAGAAAGGGACTTGAAACGCAGCATTTGTGTAGGGGTATGTAACCTCGCTGCTTTTCAAGCTGCTAATTTTTACATTGCTGAAAAATCCCACCGCAATATTATTTATTGAATTTATATCCCACCTTTTTTCCCCCTTCAAGGAATTCAAGTTGCATACATTCCTGTCCCCATTTTACCTCACAGCCTGTGAGATGGTACTGCTTTTTTCTTATGCTGCGTACACACTGTACAGTGGTACCTCGGATTACAGACGCTTCAGGTTACAGACTCGGCTAACCCAGAAATAGTACCTCAGGTTAAGAACTTTGCTTCAGGATGAGAACAGAAATTGCGCGGCGGCAGGCAGCAGCGGGAGGCCCCATTAGCTAAAGTGGTACCTCAGGTTAAGAACAGTTTCAGGTTAAGAACGGACTTCCGGAATGAATTAAGTTCTTAACCTGAGGTAAAACTGTACATTTAAAGCACCCCCATGAAGAATCCTGGGAATTGTAGTTTATATATATAAGTTTATATATATATATATATATATATATATATATATATATATATATATATATATATCACCATAAAAACAAAACAAAGAAATTGGAAAATAAATACACTTTTGTCACATTTACACACTTTACATTATAGTTTAAACTCCGCCGAGTTTTCCGACTTCCTTCCACCTCTGCATCAGTTTTCTAGGTTACATCATTCTTCCGCTTTCTCTCAATTTTATCTAATTGTTCATATCCTGATATTACCACCCTCAGTTCATTATTCTCTCTGTTGCTTTGCAAGTATTTCACCACACCTGTAAGTGTTTACACATTTTTACCATCCTTTAAATATTCCAAAAATTTACTCCAATCTAGTTGGAACTGCTGATCTCTTTGGTTTCTTATTCTGCCTGTTAATCTTGCCAATTCCGAATATTCTAAAAGTTTCTTTCTCCAATCTACTACCGTTGGTAAATTCGTCGTTTTCCAATTCTGGGCTAGCAAAATTCTCGCTGCTGTGGTGGCATATAAGAAAAATCTTTGATCTCTCCTCTCAATCTCGTCCCCCACCAGTCCGAGCAAAAAAGCTTCAGGTCTTTTGGGGAATGTGTATTGAAATATTTTTTTTTCATTTCATTGTATATTGCCTCCCAAAATATTTTTACCTTATCACATACCCACCACATGTGATAAAAATCTCCATCCTTGAAGTCACATTTCCAACACTTCTTATTGCTTTCCCTATACATTTTTGCTAGCTTCCCCAGCGTCAAGTACCAACGGTACATCATTTTCATAATGTTTTCTTTTAAGATCGTGCATGCAGTAAATTTTATATGGTGGTTCCACAATTTCCCCCACATTTCCATCTGAATATGATGTCCCACATGTATTGCCCATTTTATCATTGTAGTTCTGTGAGGGTTAAATCACAATGCCCAGTATATTTGGGGGGTGGGGTGGGGGGAAGGGAGAGAAATAAGGTGTTTTAAATGTAGGTCTGTGTGCCGTGTTACAAGAGTCCTATCGACCTGACTTTATGCTTGGACCCTGGTCAATATTTCTCTATGGCTCTTGCCTGTAGAATGCCATTAATGTGGAATGCTACCATTTCCCCCTTACAGAAAACTGTGGGCAGCCGAATAGTAAAATGCACACCACACAGAACTGGGGTTGGTTTAGGAGGCAAACACACTGCCCCCTTCCCCTCACCCTGCAATAAAGGTCAATGCAAACAACCCATTTTCTTCCCCAGGATGAGCCCTGGGAAACAACAAGAACAACACACACACCTGGTTCTGCAAGTTTGCAATGTGGTTTAGTTTCGACCAGCAGAAAGGCAGCCTTGGAGGCTGAATGATGACTGGCTAGTGCCTAAAAGCATCACCAACAACCTTCTTCCCGCCCCCTTCCTAGGGGAGTTTTGATATTTTATTTTTATTTTTATTACCTTTTTAAGAAAATAAGCTGAAGGGAAATATACGTGTCGTAAAAACTGAACCACCAGGCAAACTGGCCGGAGAGGTGCAAGAATGATGGCTGATCTTGTGTTGGCTATACAGCAAAATGTATATTGCATAGTGCATCTGTCAAGCAAGAGGTGAGAGCAGGTGGGCTTACACCACGGGAGAAGCAGTTGCTGTAATTGATCTTGAAAGGTTATGTCTACCTGGTTATCAAAACTGCATTGCTGGCTCAGACCAAGGTCTGTCAGGTGCTGTGTGCTTTATTGGACATTGGCCAGTGACTCGCTGCCTCTACCCCTGTAGTTTTTGAGATGTTGCTGGACTACAACTCCCATCAGCATCAGCAGAAATAGCTAACAGTTGGGGATGTTGGGAGTTGTAGTCCAGCAACATCTTGAAGACCGCACATCCCCTGTGATGCTTTTTTTTTTTTTTTTTTTTAAATGGCAGTGGGAACTTTGGTGCAATCCACTGTGGGTCAATTGGCCAGTTTGGAAGATGTAACCAATGATGAATTTAAGAAAAAGCAAACATGCATCTTCAGAGGGTCGCCATGAAGAATTCAGGCTACAATCCACAAATATGAATCCATTCTATTACAATAGGGCCATTCCATGAAAAATGAGCCTGATAAGAATGCTAGATGAGCGCTGGACTTTGGTGAGGAAGATTCCAAACGTGCAGTCTAACCATTTTTTTAAAAGCTAAAGACAAAAGAAGTTTATTTTATGGACCTTCTTTTCAAAAGTCCACCCACGTAGTCTTCACAGAAGTGTTCAAGTTAAAAGTTTTCTGATGATTGTCCCACCCGTGACAGCATTTTTTCCTTAATTTTGTATCGTTAAATTTCTTAAACTTAATTCCTGATTGCATAGTTGTAACCAATAAACATTGATTTAAACAGATATGCTGAGTTTATCATTGATTCACCTCCCAACTCACAGAGTTTTTCCATAAATCAAACTTATCTCAAGCTCCATGTCCTTTTTTTGTCCCACCCGTGACAACACTTTTAACATTTAATAAAATTGTCAAAAATATCCATAAAAATAATAAAAAATTAGTAAAATGTTCAGTATCTTATTAAGAACATAGTTTAAATTTTGGTTGTTAATTTTTATGTATATTTACATTGTTACACATGTGTGAATACCAAAAAACATGGTCAAAGTGTCCCACCCGTGACAATGGAATGGCCCAATAACTGAGAGTCACGGAGAGCAGCAACCTTAAAAGGTCGACTTCCCCACGAAGGCTACCACCGTCTATAAACAGGAGACGACCTCAAGCCAGTATGACCAAAACAGGCATTAGGATGACAACCATTAATTCTAGATGCTATTTGTGGCTTCCTTGAGACAACCCTGTTGACACACTATAGTAGGCAGCCCACATTCTGCTTTTCCTGTTCTACTTGCTCTTTCAAGAGAGGGCTGGTGTGTACCATTGTACAGTGTCATTCTCATGAGATGCAGGGCGGGGACTAGAAGCAGTGTCAGAATAATGGCTCTGGGGAAGTTTCGCTCCGCGACGATAAAACTCAAAATCGAGAGATGGGTTAGGTGCGATTCCTCCTCCCTAAATTGCTTCGCAGCGGCCGACTGGCTGCCAGTCGTGTTCTAGAGTTTATAGTGGACGTTCTCTCTCTTGCACAAGCACCGCCAAAATGAACCTGAGCTTTGCAAGGGCACAAACAATGCTTCTGCAGACCCCCTCCCCCCCCACTCGTTTCCTTTGGGGCTTGCAAATCAGAACCTCTCGGGTGAATTCTGCTTTGAGGCATCTTTACATAATTTGCGAACCTACAGGTCCTCCTCCAGAGTGGATTCAGCTTGGTGATCAGGAGAGGCAATCTAATTGCACAGAAATTGGCAAACCGGTGGGGTCTTTAAGGAAGCGTAAACGTTATGGTGATTTGCTTGTGTCCGTTCGATAGTTTTAGGGTTTGCTAAAGCCTGAACAAGTTGGGAAGTCTCTCTGTGGCTCCCAAGTCAGTGCTTCCACTCTTCTTCAGGCACCCTGAATTAAGGGCATATCTCTACACCTCAGTCTGGTTTATTGACTCTGAGATCTACACCATACATTCATACCACATTTATACCACTTTAAGAGGCATGGTTCCCTCCCTCCCCACGAACCATGGGAACTGTGGGTACCACACATAGTTACAATTCCCAGCACCTTTAAACTACAGTTCTCAGGATTCTTGGAGGAAGCTATGTTCTTTAAATGGAAGGTGTGGGTAGTTGCCTCCCTTGCCCCAGGAAACCGGGGAAGGCAAGGAAAAAGAGGAGCGGTAGGCATCTAACATGGGACACGGGTGGCGCTGTGGTCTAAACCACAGAGCCTAGGGCTTGCCGATCAGAAGGTCAGCGGTTTGAATCCACTGATGGGATGAGCTCCCGTTGTTCGGTCCCTGCTCCTGCCCACCTAGCAGTTCGAAAGCACGTCAAAGTGCAAGTAGATAAATAGGTACTGCTCCGGCGGGAAGGTAAACGGCATTTCTGTGCGCTGCTCTGGTTTGCCAGAAGTGGCTTAGTCATGCTGGCCACATGACCTGGAAGCTGTACGCCGGCTCCCTCGGCCAGTAAAGCGAGATGAGCGCCGCAACCCCAGAGTCTTCCGCGACTGGACCTAATGGTCAGGGGTCCCTTTTACCTTTAGGCATCTAACACTCTCACCAAATCAGAGTCTCTAAAATTATCTGGGGAAAGCCATGAAGAAATGAACAGATATGTAACCAATGAAGATTTGTAGAGCATGTAATAGCCTGATTGTTATTGTGCCAGCCAGTAATTTAGGCAATTGTAATCATTCAGAATCTAGTGCCAAGTAGTATGCAAATTTGTTATGACTCAACTCGCTTATTTTCTATTTATGTAAAAAAGTTTAATAAAATAAATAGGTCATGTCAAGTTGTGCAGTGCGAACATATTAAATACAGGAACACATTATTTACAACATTAAAAAAACAACTTCTCCACGTATACATATTTACACTAATGTAAAATCAAACTGTGTCACTCAAGTTCTCCTATTCGGTCACAACAATCTTATACACACGCCAGTGTAACTTAAGAGTACAGTCCCTTGTAGAAGCAAATCCCACAAGTGTTCAGTGGGACTTACAGGAAATAGTATATAGGACTGTAGCTTGAGTTAATTAAGATGCAGCTTTGCAGGAAGTCCTACATAACTTTACAGGAAGCATAAAGTAAGAGCATGTGGTTGCAAGTTTACACACAATTAGACTGCTTAATATATGCCATGCCACTGTTCAGTGCAGGAAGATTTACATTTCTAAAAACAAAACAAAGAACTCCACTGAAGGTGCTGAGCGTTGATAAGTCTGTGTGCCAAAGCAATCCATTTCCCCCATAATTGTTCTTTCAAAATATTATTAGTTGCCTTATATGATTGCTCATCATTCACTTTTGCCATAAATGGGCATATTCCAGCATGCATTTGCCCCCGTATTCCAAAGGGCACTGAGAAGGGGCCGCTGTTACTGCATTGGCACAAGAATTTATTCTTTACTTGAGGTGGGGGAAGAACCTGTTTTGATGGAATATAACTTGCATCATTCCTGACCTTGGGCCAAGTTGGCTAGAGCTGACGGAGAGCTCCAGAAACATCGGGAGAGCCACAGGATCCCCAGACCTGATCCAGGCTTCAAGGCAGAAGCAGCAAGACAACAGGACTGGCAAAACAGTCTCATTTTATGACCTCTCTTACGGCAAGCTCTCCAAGGATTACGGGAACCACCAGACTGCTGATTTAGAATTCACTTCCCAACCTACTTAACTCCAGAACAATCTGTGCTTTGAGGAGAACTTCAGTAGGTGGCCTTTAGTGTTATTTCCACATCTCAGCTGTCTCGATTGTTACACAGCACAGGTTGCGAAAACAGCAGCCCTGGGCTTCTGAATGCTAAAGGGACAGTTCAACAATACTCCAGTTTTGGCACATTGCAGCTGACTGGGATTTAGTGGCATAGCATGCGTTGCCAGAGCCCGGGGCAAAGCAAGTATCCTCAGCACCGCCCACCAATAGGCTGGAATGAAGGGGCAATAGCTCAGCAACTTACCCAAGTGGCAGCAGTGGTGCCCTGTGAGTGTCGAGCATGGCAGAGGGTGGGATAGGGGATTGGTTAGGAATGGGTATCTTTCTAAAGCCCGTGCAGAGGGCACCCTAGCAATTGGCCGTTGCCCAAATCCACTCTTCAGTCTGCCCACACAAACATTAGGAGATCTTCTGTGTGAGGGGGAGGGCACACTATTTTTTATTTATGATTACTACTTAATTTTTTTCCCCTTTTGAAATTTTGCACCCCTGTTGCCTCGCCCATGCTATGCCACTGCTGGGATTGGACAAACCCCGAGACAGCAGCAACAAGAAACTCTTACGTGAGAGTTTTGCTGTTAGATGTTGGTCTTTAAAAACATACATTTATCAAAGAAAGAAAGAAAGAAAGAAAGAAAGAAAGAAAGAAAGAAAGAAAGAAAGAAAGAAAGAACTATAGCAGCAGCAAACTTGGAAACAGCTCGTGCACCTCCATGGTAAGACATCCAGAACAGAAAGCAGACAGCAGTGACATTTCTGGTCTGCCACCTTTTCAGGCAGCAAGCAGGAGCCCTCAAGATGACAACAGGTGGAGGTGTAGGAGAAGACAGGCACACCCTGTGCCGTTTATCCCAGGGCTGGGAGTCACAGAGCTCTTTAAGCAACGTGAGACTTATTTCAAAGCCTGCTCTGTTCCCCCCCCCCCTTTCACCTTGAGGGATGTGTGTGTGGAAGTCAGCAACAACACAAAGAAGAAGAAAAAACAACCCATCTCTTTATGCAGGCACGAACACCTCCTAAATTCTCTCCCTTGCACACAGAAGTCTCTGCAAACTACCTGCCGATAGTTCTCCGGTGACAGATTAACGCACACATGGCAACCGTCTTTGGGTCGTCTTCCAGTACTGAACAGGGTGGGGCAGCTCTCCGGCGGCTGTGGAAACTACAGATGTTAATTCCTGCAAGTGTGGCGACATGCCTGGCATCCTCTGGCAGCTGCAGAGAGGCAAAGGGAGTGCAAAACCCCTCCTTGCGGCATCTTCCATGTTGGGCAGACAAGGTCTCAGGCTCTCAACGTGCTCCTCTGAGGTTCTCAGTCTGACCTTTCCCGACGTGCCTCCACGGAAGGGCGTGTGCTTCGACAACAGCCTTTTCAGCTGCATCTCCTAGAAGAGGCAAGAACTGGGTAACAGCTTCGACAGGGGACATCGTCGCGCCAAGCTGGGAGCTACCGAAAGTGTTTCCGAAGAGTTAAAAAGCAGGATTCAGTGGGCCACCTGGACATAAGAAGGGCCTGTTGAATCAGGCCAACGGCCCTTTTAGTCCAGCACCCTGTTCTCACAGTGTCAGACTAGATGCCTGAAGGTAGCCTGCAAGCTGGACATGAGCACAACAGCACCCTGCTGCTCAGTGATGGAGCCCGTGCTTTGGGTACAAAAAGGTCCCAGGATCAATCTCCGGCCAAGAGAAGACTCTGTCCAATGCCAGCCAGCGTAAGACAGCTCCTGGATAGATTGCGTAATTAGACAGAGCCTTCATACTGACCTGACAATAACAGCTCTGCATCTGACGGCTCCCTAGAGAATGCCTGCAACCATAGAGCCCAATTCTCATCTCTTGCAGGGTCCATACTTTCAAGGAAACACTACCCACTGCACTTAACCCAGGAATGACGGACAGTGGAACTGGAAAATAGTCTGCCTCTACTCGCTTCCCCAAACCAAACAGGGCAACCTCATACATTTTGCTTTGGAAGCGTGTCCCACTGTGTTTACTTCCCCGGTAGATGTGAACAGGATTGCAGCCAAAGAGGATGGCTCGAAAAGGAAGCACCATCGGTTCACACCTACAGAACCAATTAATGCACCACGCACAATTGAGCACTTGCCCAAAGTTGGAAAACAGACAAAATGCTGCCCCTGTGATAATTTCGGAAATATAGAATTTCAGAATTCTCTTGGCATACTATAAAGGTAAAGGGAAAGGGACCCCTGGCCATTAGGTGCAGTCGCAGACGACTCTGGGGTTGTGGCGCTCATCTCGTGTTACTGGCCGAGGGAGCCAGCGTACAGCTTCCGGGTCATGTGGCCAGCATGACTAAGCCGCTTCTGGTGAACCAGAGCAGTGCACGGAAACGCCGTTTACCTTCCCGCTGGAGTGGTACCTATTTATCTACTTGCACTTTGATGTGCTTTCGAACTGCTAGGTGGGCAGGAGCAGGGACCGAGCAATGGGAGCTCACCCCGTCACGGGGATTCGAACCGCCGACCTCCGGATCAGCAAACCCTTGGCTCTGTGGTTTAACCCACAGTGCCACCCGCATACTATACTCTGTTGTAATTCTTATAACAGACGCCCTGTGAAGTTGGTGGCTGGTGTTAACAGGGTATGGATGGAAATGGGCTAAGATACAGTGTTTTCCTTAAACCCACCTAGTGAACATATAGATGTGGCAAGATGTTGCTCAGTCACTACACCATAGAAGTTCTGATACAGAAGAGAGGGATATATAGAAAGCCATTGGCCCATCTGGTTCAGGGGACATACTGGGCAGCTCTCTACCACCAACCATAAGGCACTTTCCCAAATATGATGCATAGCCAGATTTGCAATATATTTGGGGTGTGGTTCCTCTTCTCCTGAAAGGCACTATTACCCCCAAAGCGACGCTATCCCCAGTCAGTTCTACAAAGAGGGATTTTTGTCTGTTTGTTTCTAGGAGAATTAAAACCTATGGAGAAGAAAGCACATTGAGAGGCAATACTTACCTTCAGTTCCCTTTAAACATCATTGCTGGAACTTCCGTTTTCTTGCCGGAGCCTCCTCCTTTCTTCCGTTTCATCGCACACAGAACACTTTTTCCTTACCCTGCGAAATAACAACATTGGAATCCATCACGAAAACTGAGACAGCCCCCTCCAAAAGTATACAAAACTCCCCTTTCGCAAACTCCGGTGATCTGAAATCCAAGCGTAGCGTTGCCTATTATATCTGGAGACAAAGCAACTTGCCTCGTGCATGGTATAATTCTGAGAAGGCCGTTAGGAAACAGAGCGTGTACTTTCAGTTTACTGTGCATTAAGAATACAGCGGTATCTTGGTTTGCAAACAGTCTGGTTTGCATACGTTTTGGATTACAAACACCTCAAACCCGGAAGTGTGTGTCCCGGTTTGTGAATTTTTTTTTTATTAGAACCCTTTTGGGGGGGGGTTTTACGAACAAAATTTTTTTGGGAGGCCCCATTGGCGAAAGTGCGCCTTGGGTTACAACCTGTTTTGGTTTACAAACGGACATCTGGTATGGATTATGGTTGTAAACTAAGGTACCACTGTACAGTGGTACCTCAGGTTACAGACGCTTCAGGTTACAGACTCCGCTAACCCAGAAATAGTACCTCGGGTTAAGAACTTTGCTTCAGGATGAGAACAGAAATTGTGCGGCGGCAGCGGGAGGCCCCATTAGCTAAAGTGGTACCTCAGGTTAAGAACAGTTTCAGGTTAAGAATGGACCTCCAGAATGAATTAAGTTCTTAACCCGAGGTACCACTGTATACAAACCCTTTTAAGGAATTCAGAGTAGGGGTCCTGCGAAATGTCCTATTGCTTGGGCCAAATCTGCTGCAAGGGGTGGGAAAATAATGAGAGGGCCCTTCAGAGTAGGTGTATTGAGGATTGTGCAACTCTCCCCATCGGGATAGGGTAAGGAAGGAGTCTTCTAGAAGCAGAAACCCAAATCCATGGCCTCCGTCTAGATAACATCATGCTCTATATGCGCACCAAGGGTCCTCAATCATGGAATCAGCAGAAGGTGGACTTGGGACTCTGAGGTTTCACTTCGTGTCAACAATGAGTCCCTGATCCATTTATCTCAGCTAACCACCATCCAGGCTGACACTTCCAAGGCCCCTCCACAAACAGGTGCGGCTTCCGGCAGGCTGGCCAGCTGTTCCCAGCTTACCCTCACGAGGCTGTCGTGAAGGTAAAATGGGGAGGCAGAGAATCATGTCGGCCATCTTGAGTCCCTTGGAGGAATATGAGTCATACCTCGGGTTGCGAACACTTCGGGTTTGTGTACTTTTGGGTTTCGTACTCCGCAAACCTGGAAGTAAAGATCGCCACGCCACACACGTGCAGAGCGTCCTGCGCGGTCTGTGCATGCGCAAAAGTGCAATATCGCGCTTTCATGCATGCGCAAAATGGACGTCCGGGTTGCGTACCTTTTGGGGTGCAAACGGCACCCCGGAATGGATCAGGTACGTAACCCGAGGTACCACTGTATACAGAAGCGAGACTTTGGGAGGCAGTGAATTGGCTTTGCATTTCTGTTCTTAGTTCAAGAACGTTTGGCTAGTTTGCAACATCGCTGCCAGCAACAGATACCATGGACAGAACTGTTTGTGCATGTTTTGTTTGCCTAGTAAAAAAGCATTAAGGGGGTATCTGCAAATGGTATCATTTGCTGGCCTCTATGGAAGCTGGCTATAAACTGTTGATCTATCCTAAATTATTAGCACTCAGCTGTGCATTTTCATGGTTTTGAATGAGCCGGAATGCCCTGCCTTACTATTGGTAGATTAAACTGGGTGAGGCAGCATCTAAGATGAATTCTTACTATGAACGATACAAAATGCAGCAGTGCGGTTGCCACTAAACCCCCTTTTCCCCATGAGTGGGACATTGCTTCATGCTATCGCATGCAGCAAACCTATGCGGATGCCACACTTAGCCAGGCATTGGCTGTCATGGTATGATTAAGTGATATTGCCTGAATCCCATCTGTCCTCCTACCGGGGGCCACTCAGATTGTGCGGCACAGGAGTGTGGGCCGCTCCTCATGATATCACCGAAACACAAGGGTCCGTGGTTTACGAACGCAACACTAGCTCATGACACCACCCCACATTGAACCCATTGCCCACCCCCAACTATTTGGTGACCACCATGTACCCCCACCCATCATTTGTTTAAATTAAGCTTGTTCCAGTGCTTAACATCTTAAAGGTTAAAGGTAAAGGGACCCCTGACCATTAGGTCCAGTCGCGGATGACTCTGGGGTTGCGGTGCTCATCTCACTTTACTGGCCGAGGGAGCCGGCGTACAGCTTCCGAGTCATGTGGCCAGCATGACTAAGCCGCTTCTGGCGAACCAGAGCAGCGCACGGAAACAGCTGTTTACCTTCCCACCAGAGTGGTACCTATTTATCTACTTGCACTTTGACGTGCTTTCAAACTGCTAGGTGGGCAGGAGCTGGGACCGAACAACGGGAGCTCACCCTGTTGTGGGGATTCGAACCGCCAACCTTCTGATCAGCAAGCCCTAGGCACTGTGGTTCAACCCACAGTGCCACCCGTGTCCCATATCTTAAAGGTTAGGAGGACGTAATCTTTGACCAGTTACTGGAGACCTGAAGGACACCATCTGCAGACTGCATTTCAATCCAAAAGTTTCTGAAATGTTGAACTTACATGAGTGCTCACCAGGTTGTTTGCTTTGACCAGGCTTCCTCAAACTCGGCCCTCCAGATGTTTTCGGCCTACAACTCCCATGATCCCTAGCTGGCAGCACCAGTGGTCAGGAATGATGGGAATTGCAGTCTCAAAACATCTGGAGGGCCGAGTTTGAGGAAGCCTGGCTTAGACCGTTGACTTGAATTGCATTCATATGGGATACTTTAGGACAAACTTGTAGTGCAAACAAACACTCTGTTCCTATAACACACTCAAAAAAGGACTACGGGAGAATGTGTACGTGGGTGAAATATTGTGTGTGCTTCTGCTCCCAATTTACTATGTTTCTTCAACAAACCGGAGGACTGAAATTGTACTACTTACAGCAGTGTTACAATTATCACAATGGCAGCAAAGGTGAGCAAACCAGCCGTCGACGCAAGTATTGTGGATGTGAAACTTTCTACATCGTTGCCATCGGTACTGTGCGTCTTCAAGAACTGCTCGACGCAACGTTCGCCAAAGTAATCCGAGTGGCACCTGAAAATTAACCACACAAAAAAATTAGCCGCACAGTTTTTCGATCGCTCGCTTCAAAGTTTGCACAAGGGCAAGCCATTCGGATAAGACCGCTGCAGCTCCTTACAAGATGCTGGTGCCCGAGGACCAGGATCTCACCATGTAATGTTGTCAGATCCAACAGAGCTAGTGAGGAGTTTGCCAACTATAGGCTAAGCTACAATTAGTCTGGCTGGGACATTCCAGGAAAACTGTACTTCATTCTTTCTTTTAACACATGAGCAAATTCCGAGTTCAGCGGCCCATTATGCAGCTTACGAATGCCGCAATCATTTAAAATTTACATGGCAAAGAGGACTTGCGGGTGACACAGTGAATTAATCAGAAGTGCTAACAAGACAGTGAGCAAAGCCCACCAACATTTGGGCACCTTTGCCCCTGGAAACCCTCTTCTGCCATTGGGCAGGTACATCACTCATTATTGTTCTAGATGTCTCTATCCAGCCCTTGGAATTTTCCCAAGGACACACCCCTCACTAGCCTGACCTTGCACCCCAGATGTACAGGTGAAACTCGAAAAATTAGAATATCGTGGAAAGGTTCATTTCTTTCAGTAATTCAACTTAAAAGGTGAAACTAATATATGAGATAGACTCATGACATGCAAAGCGAGATATGTCAAGCCTTTATTTGTTATAATTGTGATGATTATGGCGTACAGCTGATGAGAACCCCAAATTAACAATTTCAACTTTGGGGTTTTCATCAGCTGTGCCATAATCATCACAATTATAACAAGCAAAGGCTTGACATATCTCGCTTTGCATGTCATGAGTCTATCTCATATATTAAACTCCAGTAGCTAATGAAAACAATTGCTTACATAAATGGACTTTTCAACGATATTCTAATTTTTCGAGTTTCACCTGTATTTGCTTTGTCTACTTATGTGCTCTCAGATTCCAGCAATATCTTTCGCCTGCCTGAAAGGAAGATACGAGAGGCAGCTGTTACCGTACGCAGAAACTAGACTTCTGTACAATTTTTGCCCCACCCATTTTTGCCATTGGTTCTGCCCCACTTTTTTTTTTCTAACTGCAAAGCCTTTGATTGGATCCTCAAAACTAATCTTAACGCAACACACCTGCATAGCTGTCAACTTTTCCCTTTTCTTGTGAGGAATCCTATTCGGAATAAGGGAATTTCCCTTTAAAAAAGGGAAAAGTTGACAGCTATGGCTTCTATACTGAGCAGAGATAAGGCATCCAGCCTGCCTTGGGGCATGGTTTTCTGCTGGGATTTTTAATATACTTCAGCTGAGAAAGCAAATGCTCAGCTGAGCAATTTGTGACCGTTAATGTTACAAAAAAACAGCAATGGGAAATATCCCCCCCCCCCGCTTCCCTTGATGCCCTAAACATGTGCTTATTTTGCTTCATGGTTAATCCAACCTGGCAGGTTGACTGTGTGTTGATAAGAGTTACAGGTAGGTAGCCGTGCTGGTCTGCCATAGTCAAAACAAAATAAAATAAAAAATTCCTTCCAGTAGCACCTTAGAGACCAACTAAGTTTGTTCTTGGTATGAAAGCTCATACCAAGAACAAACTTAGTTGGTCTCTAAGGTGCTACTGGAAGGAATTTTTTATTTTATTTTGTCGATAAGAGCTTTGTTCTCAAACTTTCTCAATAATTCTCCCACCCACTTTGTGTTTTTCTTTTAAAAACGGTCAACTATTTATCCACAGATCCGTGTTTTCTATTTTTTGCTGCCCATTTAATAGCTCTGTGCTCAGGGGTGTGCTTATACATGCCTTCTGTTTTTGTCTTTATCCTGTATTTTATTCCGCGAACCGCCCTGAGATCTTATGATGGTGGGGGGGTATATAAATCTAATAAATAATGTGTCAGGGAACTGTCCCCGGCTCAGCGCAAGGTGGTAGAAGGGCTCTCAGGATGTTACCAAGAGCCCCAGCCCCACCTGACCAGCAGCACGTCCTCTTCCAGCGGAGGAAACAGTGAGGTCTCCAGTGGGGAGGGGCAGGCAGCTCCAGGCCTGGAGAGCAGAGGCTCTGGGGATGTTGGAGAGACCCTGCACCCCCCTCGCTCAGCAGGCGAGGAGGGAGACACACCATTTCCGGAGCCCCAAGTGCGCAGAGGGGTGAAACGTAAGGAGGGGAGGCGGAGATTTCGGATACCGAAACTCTTATGTTGGGGTCACAGCCGGAAGGGGCCACTCCCGGATTCTGCGAGTGACTGATACAGACATGAACTTGTAGCTCTGCACTGTAAATAGCATGCACAATAAAACTGCTAAAAGACTGGTCGGAGTCTTGCCTGGCTACTCGCGAGCAACTACCCCAAGGACCTTACATAATTAAAATATTAAATAAATTAAATTCTGTGCAAAAGTCCAGGATTCAGAAGGACAGCCCTCAAAGACAGTAGGTTAACTTACTTGCATGTGGCTTTTCGAAGATGTTCGTAATATTTGCAGTCGCCATGTACACAGAAGTTTTTAAACTCTGCTTCGCATGGAGTTTTCTTCTTATTTTTCTTCCCCTTGTTGTTCCCCTTTCTTTTTGGTTTGTTTGAGTTCTTTTTCCCGCTCTCTGATTTTGCTGGCTTTTTAAGTTCAAATGCAACTGGAAAGGAGGGGGAAAAAGTGTTTATTTGCATTGATGACGAGTTATCTGCCCTCGCTTCAATTAGCTCAGGGTGGTATTTCAGCTGCAGAGTAGATCATGTTGAGAGGGAAGGGGGCGAAAAGGAGAGAGATATATATATCCAGGGACAGCAGCATTTCAACCTCAGTTTCCCATTCAAACTAGTACACCACTTTGGCTGCAAGTCCAAAGATCAACCAAGGGCCTTCATGCTAGACACCTTGCCTATAATACACAATATTCTAACAAGATAGCAGTGCATCCTGCTTTAAACTGAAGTAAAGGTAAAGGTAAAGGGACCCCTGACCATCAGGTCCAGTCATGTCCGACTCTGGGGTTGCGGCGCTCATCTCGCTCTACTAGGCCGAGGGAGCCGGCGTTTGTCCGCAGACAGCTTCCGGGTCATGTGGCCAGCATGACTAAGCCGCTTCTGGCGAACCAGAGCAGCACACAGAACGCCGTTTACCTTCCCGCTGGAGCGGTCCCTATTTATCTACTTGCACTTTGACATGCTTTCGAACTGCTAGGTGGGCAGGAGCTGGGACCGAGCAACGGGAGCTCACCCCGTGGCAGGGATTCGAACCACCAACCTTCTGATCAGCAAGCCCTAGACTCTGTGGTTTAACCCACAGCGCCACCTGGGCCCCTCTGAAGCTTTAAACTGAAGACGGCCCTACAAATATTCTCATGTGGAAGAGGTTTTAGGTTCATTGTTTAAAAAACAGCAGCAGCAGCAACAACAACAACAAAAGAAGATGAACAAAAGTCGCTTATGTCTCTACAGGAGACAACTTTGTGCCAGCAGAAACTCAAGGAACAGAGTCTAGGAAACCATAATTACTATTTTTTTACACACTAAGGCCAAGGTGCTTGATCCAGATATTTAACTCTTGGTGTTCAGGAAGTGCTTCCCTTTCTATTTTTAGAACTAATACATACCTCACACTCCAGAAGTAACATATGACCAGGAAAGAAGCTGACACAGATCTGAAGTGATTTTTGCCTCTGCTTTTTATGTTGATGTGACACACATTTTAGAAAGTCAATGTGCTAAAGCCCTTTTAATATAGCTTCGAGTTTGATTCCCAAATGCAATAAAGTCCAAGCTAGTAATAACTGTTGTTGACTAATTTTATCATAAACATTACTGCTCAGCATCAAGGGCAAATTAAGTAGTGTCGACTAATTATGCTTAGCAAGTCTAATGAAGTGTGGTAATATGGTTAACCCCAAAGATATTTGCATTTCAGAGGGGTTCAAAGGACTGAGCAGACAGCCAAGCAGGAATTTCTAAAGAGGATTTCACAGCCATCTCCCAGTTTAAAAATGCATGCTTGTGGGATTCTGCTGCGGTGTGCTAATGAACATGTGCCATTAATGGACAGAAAGACATTCTTAAATCATTCCCACCCAACCCTCCAACACATGCCTGTGCAAAAACATCAGTTAACACACAAATGAGTTTCAGGATCACCTCCTGAATTTTCCATTTCGCTGGTACTAAGAACACAAAACATAACAAGATGGCCTTTTTTGTTTTTTTAGGTCATGATCGGCAAGACTTGCTAGACTTCATGTTGTAGGTGTGTTTATTGCATTTTAATCATGCTCTTCCTCCAAGAAACTTAAGCAATGTACATAGTTCTCTCTCTCTCCCCCCCCCCCTTAACAGCAACTCTGAAGTACATTGGGTCAGTCATTTTCTCTCAGCCTAAGGTGGGGGAGAAAAACCCTAGGTGTACCTCTAAAAACGTACCATACGAATGACAAACTTGTTTAGAAGACATCATACAGAAACACTCATCAGAGAAACAGGAATGTGTACAACTCCTGTCAGGCACACAAACTGACACCCTAGCATCCTTTCTGCACACATTGCTCAGCACATGACGGCTACGTTGCAATTAGCATTACGAATTTACACTTTGAGCCATTGCGGGTGGCTGTCAAAAGTCTTCTGCCAGCTAGGCTCCATGATCACCAACCTCGTATGTTCTACCTCGGTGGTTCCTCACCCCCCAACCTGGACTACTTGAAAACTGCTGAGAGTGTTGGTGGCCCACTTTATAGTTTCCTTTGGAGACTATGGAAATTTGTAGTCCATACCCTTCTCAAGCTGCTATTCATGGACATATTCCAGAGTAAGAACTTAGTTTGTTGACGGTACCTTTCAGGGTTGCCAACTTGAATAAGATATTGGGGGGGGGGAGAGAGAGTTAAGCCCCGCCCCACATAATTGATCATGTGATGCTGTTCACGTTCACAATTTGGGCTTGGCCCCCTCAAATATTTTTGGGGGATGGCCAAAGAGACCTCGGCCCTGAAGGTTGGCTCCTATGGTAACTTTATTCTGCCATGAAGGGGCCAAAGGATTTCAAGGTAGTCAACAAACTAAGCTAGATGGACCAATGGCCTGATTCAGTACAGTACTAGGCAGCTTCAGGTGTTCCTACGATGGCTTGCAAAATTCTCAACAGCCCTCCCAAGTGTCTCTTGCTTAAATAGTTTTATCCTGCCCCTTGAATCCACAATGGAGCCAGCAATTCCCAGGATTCTTTGGAGGCACAGCCAAGACTTGTGCAACCACAACAGGTTTGCAGCATAGCTATGCTGCTTTATTTTCTGGAACCAACAACAGTCCAGTCTGAAAAAGTGCCAACAGAATATTGCTCCTTATCTCAAGAGTCTTAGAAATGGCGCGAGGGTTAGGAAGGCAAAATATTGTTCCTAAACCAACGTTTCCTTAAAACTCAAACAAAACAACGCCGCCAGCTCTCAGGGTTAAAGGCTCAATTGTGAGCCAAAAATTGAAACTGCTTCTGAACCAAAGGCTGAAGGGTTCAAATGCATTGGCTCAGCAGCAGGATGCGAACACATTGGGTGAAGGCACTGCAGAAAAATGCTTGGGGATTTTCACTCATGGTGAATTCTAGTTCAAACAGATCTGCACTTCCCGGAATAATGTACAGATGGGAATTTTGTTACCTACTATCTGCTGAAGTTCTTGAGTGTTACAGTCCATTTCTTGGCTCAAAAAAGAGTAAAAATACATTTGAAGAGTGTGTATTTGGCTAAGAAATGTGTTTTGAAATTTATATTTAAATACAAGTTTCATAGATTATTATTTTTAGTGGACTTGTGGCCAAGCAGATGCAAAAGTAGTATGAACCAGAAGCAGCCCAGATCACCTACCATGTAGCAGAATAAATAGCTTATGCTTTGAGTTTGCCAGAAATTTAAAGCTCTATTTACAAGCAACACATTCTGTTGCCATCCTTTTGGAAGTGGACCCAATCCCAAAACTTCATTGCAACTATGCACTGGGAAAGCTTATCAGATCGATACCCAGGTTTCACTAATTAAATAATATTCCAAATAACTCTCGCCCACAGCGGTGGCAGGAGAACTGCAACCCAGGGTATGCTCACATTGTTCAGAGTTTGAAAAACCCAAATTTAAAAGGTTTAGTAATATTAAAGGAAGAAAATCCTACTGGACTGTAGTAGTGCAGGGCAAGTATCTACTTAGCCTCGTACTCACTTGGTGTGACTTATGGGAAAATATGTTTAAGGCCCATTCTTCCTATGTTATAGAGTAATTAACTTACAGCAATGTAAATTAATGCCAACTGGTGAGTAAAAAGCAGAATTATTGTGTTTGACAGTGCTTTTTTCTGGGGGGACGCAGGGGTAGGCATACCCCTAAACGTTTTGTGAATCATTGTACTTTTGTGCATTTACTGTATTTATTTTCCCCAATTTGAACTATAAAATGGTGATTTTTTGAGTGAAAATGAGAGTACTCCTAAACATTTTGTTTTAAGTGAAAAAAAGGACTGGAATTTGAGTGTTATATTATTCTGTGGAGACAATGAAAAACTTGAAATTGAAGGAGGGAGAAATTGAAATACATTCATTTCTTCCTGTCCTGAAAATTTTGGTTAATAATGCGTTCCAGACCATAAAGACAGATAATCTTAGAGCAGAACTATGCTACAAAAACCCATTGGCTTTATACCAGTTGAAGCTAAAAGAGTTTTTCTCCAAGAGTTTCCTATAACTTGTAGTTCTGTGACAGTGCTAAGAATCCTTAGATCTGCTCTTTGTGGTTCCCAGGTTCACCCATGGGAAAGGGAAAGACTATTACACCAGCTTGTGGTAAGTCTGTTCTGTAGATACCAAGCAATAATTTTGGTGGTTGCCGTTCTTTAATAGGAAACCTATTTTTGCATCTGATTGTGTATTCCCTCCTTACCAGAGCTGCACTTTTTCCCACTGACACGGAAGCAGGTCAAGTCCAGAATTTGCAGGCAACAGTCTAGTTAGCATGGAACACTAGTCTAGCATTAAATGTGAACTGGATCATTGCATGAAAATGTCTGGACCAGGGTTTCTCAAACCTGGCTCTCCAGCTGTTTTTAGACTATAATTCCCATCATCCATCCAGTCCTGCCGGCTAGGGATGATGGGAGTTGTAGTCCAAAAATAGCTGGAGACCTGGTACGGTTCAGCTCTGTGTGCCTAAGAACCCATGTTGCCCACCCCTGTGCTTAAGCCAGTACATGTGACCAAGGCTAATACTTACTTCTGTTAACTGAACACCACAGTGCTATATCAGCAAACACCCAGACCATTCCTATTTTGATCATTGTTTTGAATGGGGTGGGGGGGTGGGAAGGTGCAGATTCCAGACACAAGATCTCTCCTACGTAAAGGTAAAGGGACCCCTGCCCGTTAAGTCCAGCCGCAGACGACTCTGGGGTTGCGGTGCTCATCTCGCTCTATAGGCCGAGGGAGCCGGCGTACAGCTTCCGGGTCATGTGGCCAGCATGACTAAGCCGCTTCTGGCAAACCAGAGCAGCGCACGGAAACGCCGTTTACCTTCCCGCCAGAGCAGTACCTATTTATCTACTTGCACTTTGACGTGCTTTCAAACTGCTAGGTTGGCAGGAGCTGGGACCGAGCAAAGGGAGCTCACCTCGTCGCGGGGATTCGAACCACCGACCTTCCGATCGGCAAGCCCTAGAGACTCAGTGGTTTAGACCACAGCGCCACCCGCGTCCCTAGGACCTCTCCTAACATCTCGCGAATATATAGTTGAGGCCACCTGCGAGTGCTTGGATCATAGGAAGAAGAACCAACAAAGACGCAGAGCATTTTTGAAGTGTTCTTGAAGCGACTAGCATGAGTTTAGCCAAACTGCGGGAGGCATGCTGCCGGCTAGGGATGCTTGCATGCTGTTGCGATTGAAGTTGGCCAACTAAAAACTCTCTCCTGTATTTCCTTGTAGAAGACACACGGCAGCAACTTTTTTGCACAAAACCCACCACATCCTGACAGCAGGCTCGTCTCCACATGGCTCACAGCCAAGGACGATAGAGCTCTCCACAGGCAAAAGCTCATCTTTGACATACCTGTAGCTGAATCACCTACAAGGAATTGAGGTGCCATTGCCACGTCTTCCTCTTCAGTCTCTTCATAGTCAACTCCTGAGGAAAACACCCCAGTTGCAGGTGTATTAAGAGTCCTCAGGACGGGCATGTTTTGCTCTTGTCCCGTCACATTTAGCCCTGATCCAGCGGCATGCTGGCACACTGCAACAGAGAAATGAGACAAATCAAGATGCCATTCTTACTAGTCAGCCAAAACCAGCAGAGAGGTGTTTACCTGAAAGTTACATTAGGCAGCTATTACTTATGTAGTCTTATGCAGCAGTGAGTCACCCGAGAAGCAGCTCTCGGCTTTTCTAATGAGCGAATGCATTTATACTTCCCCGGTATTTTAAAAATGCCTCCCAAGTTCTGGGTTGCTATGCTCCGTTCGACAAAACCATAGCGAGTGCGCCGCTTAAGAGAAACAGATTCTCCACTGTAGGCACAAGTCCATGGCTACAATGATCAGCACTCTGAACTTGGAGGAAAACCTCACTTCTATTAAAAGGACTTACTCGATTCAAAACGACTTACTTGTGAGAATATCTGGTTTGGGGGATGGAGCACAAACGTGATTGCCATTGCATCTAAGCCATAGATTTCTCCCATCATTCTAAGGATGGCACATTGGATGCTAATGTCCAAGAATCATAGAACTGTAGAGTTGGGAGGGACCCTGAGGATCATGTAGACCCACCCCCTGCAATGCAGGAATTTGCAGCTGCCCCATATGGGGAATCGAACCTGCAACCTCGGCCCTATCAGCACCACGCTCTAAGCAACTGAGCTATCCAGTGCGTCCTGAGATGAAGATTCTCAGGGATCCGGCGACCAAGACAAACAAGCCGCCACTGCGCAGAACAGTGGCAGTTGCTGACAGTAGCTACATCTTAGATTAACACAGTGGGTTTGGTCCAAAACGCCTGCACAGGCAATTACTATAGGAGGAACTCCCAATCAGTCAAATCCCATATTAGCTACGCATTACCCCTTCCAGTGATAACCAACATGGGACCCTCCAGATTTTGCTGGACTGCAACCCCATCGTTCCTGACCCTGTCATTGGGGCTGATGGAAGCTGCAGTCCACAATATCTGGAGTATGCAAAGTTGGCTGCCCCCTGCTTCCAGGTCAGACAGAAATTACAGTTGAGAGTGAATGCACCTTTCCAGCCAAACATAGTAGGACTTACTCAGTTGTAAGTATGTTATAAAGACCATAAGCCATATAATTGTTTAACCCATTTGTTATTCGAACCGCCCCCATCTACAATACAGGAACAGGAATACTGGTCTACCTTGCAGAGTTGTTGAACAAGACAGGGATATAAGAGGTGCTATATGAATTCTAAGCTCAAGGTGCAATGGTTAGCCCCTGACTCAGACTGGAAAGAGCTGCGTTCAAATTCCCCACTCAGAGCTTCTTCAGACAACCGGTTCAATTCAGCATTCATCCTGATCTGCTTGCACAAAGTTCACACAGGGCTTACGACTATGTCCAGTCTTTTTGGAGCATTCATTCCAAATTGTTTATGGGGTGCTTAAGCGTTCACCCAGATTCACTTGCGGGGATATACACGCGTCTTTCTATTAATTGTTCGTTCATTCCACACTTTATAGTGTACCTCCCCATCACTTTCCTAAAAGTCCTTTTAAAAAGTGAATTGTAGCACTAGGGCAACAGAGCACCTTAATCCACCTGAATTACAGAAGCCTAAATTTCTGGCATGTGTTCCAGCTTCTGTCTACAAAACAGTGGCAGTCTAGAAGCACCTTCTGCCAAGAAGGTCAGTAGACCGGGTGACTTTGGACCACCTGTGCCACCTGTGGGTGAGGTGGGCAACCTGTGGTCTTCCAGACATTGTCAGGCCCCAACCCCTGCCATCCCTGACCACCAAACCACCCTGGCTGGGCCTGATGGGAGCTGGAGTCCAACAACATTTGGAGACCAACAGGTTAGCTCATCCTTGCCATCCTCCGAATGGTGCAGCAATAAAACTGCCCTCACATCTGCAAAGCTAAGCAGGGTCTGGTCTGGTTTCAAATTGGATGGGGGTCGTTGTGTGTTGAGAGGTTGGACTTAGATGACCCTCGGTGGTACCTTCTCCCAGCTTTACAATTCTATGATCTATGAAGCACAGAAGGAAGGACACAGAAATGCATGGGAGATGCATGGGGCGAGCTCCTTGGAGGGAACAGCAGTTTAAAAATAAAATTAAAAATAAAGGAAGCTTTAATTAAGATGTCACAAAAACAGGGAAGAACAAGTATCTAGTAGGGTTAGCGAGGCCAGATCACAAGTGTAGGGCGTGGGAAAAGGAGAGAACACCCCCCCCCTTGCAGCCTTTCAGGTGCCTCCTGTTTCAAAACAATGGTGCTGTTCCAGTCCAACCTCCTGGAATCAGGAAGCCGTCGGATATTGGAGCCAAGCCGTGAGAAGAGAGAGAAAATGTAGCAAGTTCCCATCGCTGTACCAGAAACGCCTCCCTCCAAAGCGCACCGTCTTGGGTCTGTCACCCGAAGTTAAACCCGGCACCCCACCCCACCCCAGGGTCTCATTGCCCACCCACCTACCTACCCCTCTTCCCGCCCTGCCGCTCACCTAAGCTCCAGAGCAGCAGCCGGAGGAGGGCGAGCGTGGCGCGCATGGAGGGCACGGGTGCGTCGTCGGGGGGCGGACGTCTAGGCAGGTGCGCAAAGGCGGCTCCGGCTCAGAGGGACTTGACGGGCGCCTGGCGAGCTGCGAGCGCCGTACGGCAACCCTGCTCCATCCCTGCCGAGAGATATATATGCGGTGGAGGCAGGCAGGCAGGCCGGTCGGACGCAGCTCGACGTCAGCCGGGTGGGGAAAAGGTACAGGAGCGCCTCCGGAGACGCCACCCAGGTGCGCGCGGCGCAAAGAGCGAGCAGGGCACGGAGGCGGAGCGGGCGCGGAGAGGCGGCGAGGCGGGCCAAGAGGTGATTCAGCCGCGGCTCACGAGCTGCTCCCGGCTTCCCCACGAGCCCGGAGAGAGGGCATAGCTGTCAAGTTTCAGATTTGAAAATAAGGATCCGCACCCTCACCTGTCCCAGGGACAGTTTACGGTTCTCAGGGACAGTCCACGCCATGGTAATCCCCCCAGGCTACAAATTAATTTACACCAGGCTACACACCATCATCTTTCCCCACATTCATATGTGGGATTTGACTGGAGTAACACATGACTGGAAAGGTTTGCAGTTCCACAAACATAGGTGTGCACTGCCTAAAAAAATGTCAACTTTGTAACCAGAGGTTCAACTGAATAGAATCTGAATCACATGCACCACAAGGCCTATGCAGCCTCAACTTAAGGTGGCTCCCGGCCTGGCTTTTTACAGGCCCCAGCTGACTGCACAACCTGGCCTTTGGAAAGGCCATATAGACAGATACCTTTAGCTTCTGCACCCCTCCTTTGCACACCTGTCAACACAACCACATAGGCATTTTCCACAACAGCTCCGCAGCACAAATCCCTTCTGCAGGCAGGCACCCGTGCGCAAGAAATGCGCTCCGCTCCCCACAGCGGACCCATGCTCCCTCGCCCTCTCGAATTTCCCCTCTGCAAGCTGCATCCATGGATAGAACATCGCACCTAAATATTTCCATTCTGCACAACGCACAGCATTTGCACGACCCCCTCCTGACAGCACCACACACAGGAGGGATAATTCCCACACACAGCTTGATGGGCACATGTGCAACCTCCCCCCTATATATATATCAGACCTGCATCAGAGGGAATGGCACATGCCTCTTTGTCAATTTGAGCATAGTTGCACTCTGTGGGCGACAACGTACAGGAATAGAAAGCGGCTGGCCTGGGCAGGCCGCTGGCCTGGGCAGGCCACTAGGATTGACATGTCATCTGACCCTCACCCTCACCTGAATCTCATAGCTCTCCACCTGAATCTCATAGCTCTCCGGTAGCTGCCTCTGATCAGTTATCATTTAACTCTTGGGGGAAATAATTAGCATCACACATCATGTGCCTGGAAGTTGCCAAACCAATTAACCAACCAGAAGGATTACTGTTAATAGCACCAGTTTTCCTATAACTTGATATTGCTGGATAGTTTTGATCAACTGCAAAAGCATTTTTAGTTTGCTTTCTGTTGCCACACTGGAACGTTTCTTTATTAGTGCCACTTTGTTTTGTATGATTCCTTGCAAATGAAGGAAAACAACTTTTCTGCTTGTATACGTTGATAATATAATTTTGGTTACTGAGGACAAACAAGATTGTACAAAAACAACCTTGGGTGCAGGCCATGCTGTAGTGTAGTGCTTATGCGACTGTGAATTTTATATATAAAATTTGAAAAGACACAAGTCCACCCCGGTTGTTGGCATCTGTCTGTCTTGAGAGGCAACGGAAGAGTGTGCCATTGGAGGCGACGTCAAACCGCTGGGGAGTTACAGCGCCTGCTGTGGCTGTAGAGAACGATACGGGAGAGATATGTTTTATGGCAGGCGGGGCATGTGGTTGTGCTGCTGCAGGTGTGCCGTGGTGTTTTTTCTCTCTGCTTTTGTCCCAGCGGCCATTCCACCTCTGGTCACTGCAGTGGACACATGAGCTGACATTCTCCAGGTACTGTGGTCATCCGCTAGGGAGTTCCACAGGGCGGTGGTTAATGTTGCCAGCCTTCATGTCATGTCTGCAGGCATCTTTGCAACCCGGAGTTGGTCTGCCAACTGGCCTGGTGCCTGAAGCCAGCTCCGTTGGGGATCCTGCCACCTTCCATTCTGTGGAGACGACCAAGCCAGCGTAGGCCGTCACTGAGACAGGAGTGCAAGCTTGCTGGGAATGTGGGCTTGGGAGAGCACATCTTTGGAATTGTGTCCTGTCGTGTGATGCCCAAAACCTTTCTGACACTGCGCATATGGCGTTGCTCCTGGTGGGTGTAAGTTGCCCAGGACTCTCTACCCTAAGGCAGCATCCTCGACACGCAAGCATGTAGACCATCATCGTGGTAATGGATGTTGTTGTTGTTGTTGTTATTTTATTTATTGAGTTTATATACTGCCCTATACCCGGAGGTCTCAAGGCGGTTCACAGAAAATATCACAACATATATAATCAGAATAAAAACAACCCAATAACACACACACATCCCAGAAAAGAGCCACATTTTAAAAGGGTATAGGACATGGGTCAGCAACCTTTTTCAGCTGTGGGCTGGTCCACCATCCCTCAGACCATGTGGTGGGCCGGACTATATTTTGAAGGGGAAAAATGAACAAATTCCTATGCCCCACAAACAACCCAGAGATGCATTTTAAATAAAAGGACGCATTCTACTCATGTAAAAACACACTGATTCCTAGACCGTCCGCGGGCCGGATTGAGAAGGCAATTGGGCCGCATCCGGCCCATGGGCCTTGGGTTGCCTACCCTTGGTATAGGATGTCAAACAGATCAACCAAAGGCCTGGTTAAAAAGGAATGTTTTTGCTTGGTGCCTAAAGGTGTATAATGAAGGCACCAGGTGAACTTCCCCTGGGAGAGCATTCCACAGATGGGGAGCCACTGCAGAGAAAGCCCCGTTCTCGTGTTGTCACCCTCTGGACCTCTTGAGGAGGAGGCACACGAAAGAGGGCCTCAGAAGGTGATCTCGGGGCTCTGGCTAGGTTCATACGGAAAGAGGCGGTCTTGTTAGCATCTCCCATTTCCTTTTGGAGAGACGAGCCATTGCCATAGCTGCCTTGCCGATGTTACATCTTACTATAATGAGCAGATGAACTGCGTGTTTGCTCAGTGTGCAATGTTGATGGCGAAGTTCAAGGCTGTCTACTCCCTTCTTGGGTTTTATTTTTAAGCTCTGGACAAGGCAACCCGTCGAACAGAGGGCTGCCCTCTGTAAAGGAGGACACTAGGCCACCCTAAGTATGAGGGCTGTGAATGAAACCCACAAGTTGCAATCCCTAGTCTCCCCCCTAATTTTAGCCAAACCATGCCCCCTGTAGCTTTGCAAAAACAGTAGCTAAGGGGGCAGTCCAAAAAGGTAAGTCGGTGGGCATCAAGGCCTGCTCTGTGTTTGAGGGGCTGCTGGCAAAGTGTTGACTGCTACCCCTTGCTCCCTTGACATTGTTGCTCTGTGGTGGCAGGAGCAACTGAACTGAGTTGTTCAACAGGTGGCTGTGAACCAACTGCCATGTCCCACTGTCCCAGCATAGAGCTGCGTATCGTGGGGAATTTAAAATTGTGGACGGCTCACCGTTGCCTACCATCACAGCTCTAGGTAAAGGTAACGGGACCCCTGACCATTAGGTCCAGTTGCGGATGACTCTGGGGTTGCGGCGCTTATCTTGCTTTATTGGCCGAGGGAGCCGGTGTACAGCTTCCGGGTCATGTGGCCAGCATGACTAAGCAACTTCTGGTGAACCAGAGCAGCGCACGGAAACGCCGTTTACCTTCCCGCGTGAGCGGTACCTATTTATCTACTTGCACTGGCATGCTTTCGGACTGCTAGGTTGACAGGAGCTGGGACAGCAACAGGAGCTCACCCTGTCGTGGGGATTCGAACCGCCGACCTTCTGGTCAGCAAGCCCTAGACTCAGTGGCAAGTTGGGTCCATACCAAGCTCAGGTAGCAGTAACACCAAGGCCTAAGCAACCAGTTAAAGATACTGGGTGCTGGGCACTGGGTGGTGGTGAGCCCCTTCGGATGCCCCATGCAATTTGAGCACTGAAAAAAAATCCTTGGCCCAACTTATTCATGCCATTCCCATTTGGATTTCAGAGTTCAGGGGGAACGAGTTCAGAATGCTTTTCTCAGGAAGATACTGGGTTTATTATTCTATGTGAAGACAGAGGCGTACCTAGGGCCCCTTGTGCCCTTGGCAAGGAGCTGTATTGGCACCCCTCCTCCCAGCTAAAAAAATCACTTTACTGCAATAACCACATTAGAATTTGCTACGTTTTACACGGCCCAAGCACTTGAAGCATCCGGGGTGAGGATGAAGGCGAGGAGGAAGGGCGAAAAAAAAGCTGCATGACTTTGCGCGAGAAGGATGGGAAGCTTCAAAATGAAACCTCTCTTTAAAAGAGAATGCTCCATTTACTGAAAGGAAGAAAACGTCAAATAAAACAATTATATGGTCACTAGCACAGTGCAGCACACCATCTTCATAAATATTATGTAAAGCAAAACTTACATTAATGTGCTAGAAACCTGAAAAAATCTATAGTAAGCTCACAAAAAGAAGGATGATACCAAAGGCTTGATTACCCATAGGAAGGTTCAAGGAAATGTTCCATGTAACCAATTTAACGAGTGCCTGTGAAAATTGTGTACAACTTAAGGAGTTGGTTGGTTAGCCAGATAGGAGAAAATATGTCCTGAAAAGGGTTGTATACAGTAAAGTGCGTGGTTTTGGATTTGTTGCCTCAAGGTGGATCCAAAACTTTTCAGTGCGCGCATTAGCTCGCAAAGGGTCATGCTTGGGTAAGTGACAAAAAGCACCACATCACGCAAAGTAAACATGTAGTTTACTTCATTTTAGTATCTCCAGCACGGAATCCTTTGATGTCAGCGTTATTTCTAGGTGCTATCATCAAAGGCAGTTATAAGACTGATTAAACAGAGATTGGAAGAGGTAGAACTACATCAAAATCTACTAACGGGTGGGGAGGTCTGTTCGCCGATGAATATTGGCTTCACTACTATTAATCAGGTTCCAGAAGACTGATCGCCGAAGAATTGATGATTTTGAATTATGGTGCTGGAGGAGACTCTTGAGAGTCCCATGGACTGCAAAAAGATCAAACTTATCCATCCTTAAAGAAATCAGCCCTGAGTGCTCACTGGAAGGGCAGATCCTGAAGTTGAGGCTCCAGTACTTTGGCCACCTCATGAGAAGAGAAGACTCCCTGGAAAAGACCCTGATGTTGGGAAAGATGGAGGGCACAAGGAGAAGGGGACGACAGAGGATGAGATGGTTGGACAGTGTTCTCGAAGCGACTGGCATGAGTTTGGCCAAACTGCGGGAGGCAGTGGAGGATAGGGGTGCCTGGCGTGCTCTGGTCCATGGGGTCACGAAGAGTCGGACACGACTGAACGACTGAACAACAACAACAACAACAACAACAACAACAACAACAACAAGCTTACCTAACCTCCCTTTCTGCGACGTCACACAGATTTGCCTTCATTAAAGTGAGATTTAATGTTTTTCCATCAAATGTGCTGAGACACAGATTTACCAAGGGTCAGGTCTCTGTTTTGTGTGTGTTTGTGACAATAAGTCAACTGAATCCCTCCAGCATATAATGTTCAGTTGCCCCATGTACAGATCGGCTCGGACTAGTATATTAAACCCGATAATCCAGAAACTAGCCGATAAGTCAGCCGAGTCACATCTTGCATACATGCTGCAAGATACGGACCCCCATAGAACCCTACCCTACAGGTTGCAAGGTTTTAACTGCAACTGCAGTCCTCTCGCATAAGAGATGTTCTGTTTGAATGCTGTTTGATCATTGAAAGTTTTATTACTAATTTGTTCAAAACCCGATCCCCTTGTTTTGTGTCTTTGTAATGGTATTATCATTTGATAATGAAATTATCACCTTGAAATGGTATTATCTTATGCTGTTATGATTTTGTTTTGTACCATTTTGTTGTTTTATACATGGGCAAAAAGCCGAAATAAATATCTGTATCATCAAAGGCAGTCGCCAGGGCAAACAACAAGGGGGGGTGGGGGGCCCCTGTGTCAGGGACTGGCAGGACGCTGGACTATGACTCGGGATAGGGGGCAGTGGTTTGTGGGGACCTATGCCAGCCAGGAGGCAAGAATCGGAGGCAGGGTAAGCTTCAGAGCTGGAGGGTGGAACACAGGATGGGTCAGAAGAAGAGGAGGAAGATGCAGGTCAGGCAAGGGAAGGGCCAGGGGTTTCCACTCTCTCCTGCATCACTATCTCACAGTACCAGGAGGGGAGTGAAAAGGGAGGAGCAGAGGACGTTGCTACGCAGGCAGGACACGGGTGGCGCTGTGGCCTAAACCACTGAGCCTCTTGGGCTTGCCGATCGGAAGGTCGGCGGTTTGAATCCCCACGACGGGGTGAGCTCCCATTGCTCTGTCCCAGCTCCTGCCAACCTAGCAGTTCAAAAGCACACAGTGCAAGTAGATAAATAGGTACCGCTCCAGCGGGAAGGTAAACGGCGTTTCCATGCGCTCTGGTTTCCGTCACGGTGTCCCGTTGCGCAGTGGCAGAGCTTCAAGCTCTGCCACTGGGGGGCGGAGAGGAGGTGGAGGCGGGGCTGGCGCATGGCACGGGGGCGGGGTGGATGTATGTATGGTGACATGAGCATGGATACTAGCATGGATACTACTGGCCCAGAGATGGAAAGAAGATAAAGTCCAGACCAGAGACGAATGCTTGCTGAAGATGATGAATTATGCCGAAAGGGCGAAAATGACCGGGGAAATCAGAAACCAGGAAGATAGAAACTTTAATAAGGAATGAATAAAATTACAATTTACTTAAGAGAACACTGTGAACAACTAAAAACTTTGGCAGGATTTGAATAACGCTTGTAATAAAAACTAAGGTAAAAATGGATTATTTAAAGAAATAGAGAAAATATATGATGCAGTAGAAAAAGTTTGATAATGGAATCCATGGAGAGGGGGAGGGAAGTCTAAGAATTCGGGGAATCCTAAATGTTGATGATTCTGATTAATGATTGAATTCAAATATATGGTGTAAAACTGATTAAAAAAGATTGTAAAAAAATACATTTCATTTTTCTGTTTTTATAGATAATCTATGCTACGATACTAGCGTTTTAAGGCTGGTATAGCTTGGCTGTCAATGCTTACTAATGTTCTGCATAGAAAATTAAAATCTTGTTAATCACTCAGTTTCCTCTTGGAATGCAAGAAATGTAGGAGCTGAAAGGAGGTGAAACTAGGGCATATGGATAAATTAGCCGTACAAATGAAAGCTGGAGTTCCTGAGGGTGTGTCTGCCACACACCACACCACTGACCTGGGTATTCAAACATGAGTTATCCTGCCTCTCTATTCCAGTTAAGGGCACATGACACAGAAGAAACCAACTAGAATGGGTGACTCAGAGTTAGAGCTTGTCTGGGTGTCTCTGAGACTTTCACTTCATTTTCCATTGCTTTCATCACAAGTTAGGGAAAAGTAGCTTGTGCTCCTGGTTTTCACCTACACAGAATTTCAGACTGGGCGGGGGGCCATGACTTCCTGAACCTGAAATGCATCCTTCACCGTGAACCCTCGATTGTGGCAGCCCCACCTCCCACACTTCTTGCGGTACAATTCTTAGCAGTTTGCAAATTGTCACTGTGCCAAATTTTAGGCACTATGCTATACACGCACATAATATTGATGGTAAATACTAGGTTGTGCCTCTCCTAACTTCTAAAGCTAGTTTATTTAGCAGTACTCATAAAGCGAGGCAAATATTGTTATGTCCATATTACAGATTGGGGCTGGGGCGCTGAGACTGAGAGGGAAGAAGAGAGAGAGAGAGAGAGAGAGAGAGAGAGAGAGAGAGAGAGAGAGAGAGAATGGCTCGCCTAAGGTCACTCAGTGCAGATATTGTTGTTGTTGTTCAGTCATTCAGTCGTGTCCGACTCTTTGTGACCCCATGGACCAGAGCACACCAGGCACGCCTATCCTTCACTGCCTCTCGCAGTTTGGCCAAACTCATGTTAGTAGCTTCGAGAACACTGTCCAACCATCTCATCCTCTGTCGTCCCCTTCTCCTTGTGCCCTCCATCTTTCCCAACATCAGGGTCTTTTCTAGGGAGTCTTCTCTTCTCATGAGGTGGCCAAAGTACTGGAGCCTCAACTTCAGGATCTGTCCTTCTAGTGAGCACTCAGGGCTGATTTCTTTAAGAATGGATAGGTTTGATCTTCTTGCAGTCCATGGGACTCTCCTCCAGCACCATAATTCAAAAGCATCAATTCTTTGGCGATCAGCCTTCTTTATGGTCCAGCTCTCACTTCCGTACATTACTACTGGGAAAACCATAGCTTTAACTATACAGTGCAGATATAGCATGATATAAAATTGGAAACACAACCATTTGTCTTGTTTGTTAAGCAGGCGGTCTCATTCACTGAAGATTTCGCTATGTGTGTGTAGATATGCCTGTTCTTGTTACTGGTATCCATCTGTATCAAAAAACAATGTTCTTACAGAGGTGAAGTCAAACCGCTGCATTAGCAGCACTGAAGTGACCTCCCCAGGGCACAAGCCTGGTCAGGGTGTCTGGAGGTCCTGGCCTACCCAGACGACAAGACCTCCCCTCTCGGCCTGGCTGATGAGGTCCAAAGGAAACCAGAGCAATATGTTTGGCACCAGCTTGGCTGCAGGAGTTCAGTGTATCTGAAGAAGTGTGCATGCACACGAAAGCTCATACCAAGAACAAACTTAGTTGGTCTCTAAGGTGCTACTGGAAGGAATTTTTTTATTTTTTATTTTGTTTTGACTATGGCAGACCAACACGGCTACCTACCTGTAACTGGAGTTGCCAGAAGGAGACATACAAGGCACCATCCAACCGTCTCAGGGACTCCATTCCGGATTTGTGTAGGGTTTACTCCTTAGCTTTTTATTCTCCCGAAGATATCCCACAAAGCAACAGAGGTTTAGGACCAGAGTTTTCCTTCTCCTAGATGGGCTATCTTCTCAGGTTGATGAGCGCTATCTGCCCCTCAACTTCCCTCTATGGCATGTGCAGAAAGCTTGACAGCTGGACCCACGATTGGTCTCGTCCACTCAGTCAGCCAAAACCTGTCTTTGCATGCAGGGGAAATCCCTAGCTCACAGAGGGTTTGAGACCCATCAACCACTCTCTCTCTCTATAATTTTTATTAAATTTTCCAAGTTACATTTCAAAATATTCATTTAAACAACCTTAAATCAATGACTTCTTTTCTTCTCCTTCCACAGTTCATTTTGCATACCACACACCCCTGCATATTTTACATGAACTAAACCATTCAGGAATCCATGGTTACATCCATCAAAACTTATTTACACTGTTGAATTTATCTTAATGCTACCACTGCTTTTGAATGAACACAATTTTCACCCATATACATTTTCCAGTCTTCTTTAAACGTTCATTCTTCTTGTTCTCTTATTCTATAACAGGGGTCAGCAAACTTTTTCAGCAGGGGGCCGGTCCACTGTCCATCAGACCTTGTGGGGGGCCGGACTATATTTTGAAAAAAATATGAATGAATTCCTATGCCCCACAAATAACCCAGAGATGCATTTTAAATAAAAGCACACATTCTACTCATGTAAAAACACCAGGCAGGCCCCACAAATAACCCAGAGATGCATTTTAAATAAAAGGACACATTCTACTCATGTAAAAACACGCTGATTCCTGGACTGTCTGCGGGCCAGATTTAGAAGGCGATTGGGCCATATCCAGCCCCCGGGCCTTAGTTTGGGGACCCCTGTTCTATAAGCTGCATGTATTCCATCAATTTAAGTTGCCATTCTTCTTTGGCTGGGACCTCGCTTGTTTTCCATTTGGGGCTAACAAAACACATAGCGTACCTAAATAGACACCTGGGAATTTCCCTCTGCATTATCCCCAACAAGAAGGACTCTGGTTGTTGTTTTTTAATGTATTTTTAAACATTTTTTTCAATTAAGACCAATTGGCTACTCTCACCTGGTTTAGCCAGCCAACTGAAGCCGCATTTCAGGCAAGTTGCATGTAGTTCCAGACCTAGCTATCAAAACTATTGGAAAGCCTGGTTAAATAAGGCAGGGCTCCATTAGTTAAAACATCTAATCGCCAGAGACTAAAGGCTATGGAGTGCTGTGATATCTCTGGGGTCCCACACAAGGCCCTGGCACTTATGGATAACCAGAGTAACTAGAAATCTAGTACCCCAATGAGTCCACTGGGTTTAGACACAAACCAGAGAGCCAGTGTGGTGTAGTGGTTAAGAGCGGTGGACTCGTAATCTGGGGAACCGGGTTCGCGTCTCCGCTCCTCCACATGCAGCTGCTGGGTGACCTTGGGCTAGTCACACTTCTTTGAAGTCTCTCAGCCCCACTCACCTCACAGAGTGTTTGTTGTGGGGGAGGAAGGGAAAGGAGAATGTTAGCCGCTTTGAGACTCCTTCGGGTAGTGAAAAGCGGGATATCAAATCCAAACTCTTCTTCTTCTTCTTCTTCTTCTTCTTCTTCTTCTTCTTCTTCTTCTTCTTCTTCTATCTGAAGCAAGCCACTGTCAACACCATTTACTGAGCTGTGGAACAGTGGGACTCTCCTTAAACATGCTTGACTGTGCAGATAAAGGCAAGAACACGGTGCGAGATTCATTACCCTGGAAGCCCAGCAGACCTGAGTGTAGCAAATATTTGAACCAACTGTCATACTTCCTCAAGGAACATAACTACCAGGGACACGCAGAAATTCAATAAAGAGTAATAAATGTCTCCAGCTAATGAACAGACTCTCCTTTCCAGGAAATATCATGGTCCCCAGCCCTTTTGCTAGTCATTGGAACATAGGAAGCTTATTATTGAAGATCAGGCAGTTGGTCCATCTAGATCGGCATTGACTACAATGACTGACATCAGCTCCCCAGAGTTCCAGGAACGGGACATTTTTGGGCCTTCCTGGAGATACCAGAGAGTGAGCCAACTGTTCTGTAACTCTCAGCTGAAACTCTCGTCTGCACTCACCCTGACTCCACCCACCACCCCATCTTAAAGGGGAAGGTAAAGGGACCCCTGACCATTAGGTCCAGTCGCGGACGACTCTGGGGTTGTGGCGCTCATCTCGCGTTACTGGCCGAGGGAGCCAGTGTACAGGTTCTGGGTCATGTGGCCAGCATGGCGAACCAGAGCAGCGCACGGAAATGCCGTTTACCTTCCCGCCAGAGTGGTACCTATTTATCTACTTGCACTTTGACGTGCTTTCAAACTGCTAGGTTGGCAGGAGCAGGGACCGAGCAATGGGAGCTCACCCCGTCGCGGGGATTCAAACCGCTGCCCTTCTGATCGGCAAGCTCTAGGCTCTGTGGTTCCAACTTACTGGCCAGTATAGCCTATAAGACACAAGAATAGTTGGCTGGATGAGACTCTGTTTTTGCAGTGGCCAGCCAGATGCCCGTGGGAAGCCTGCAATCAGAAGCTGAGAACAAGAGTGCTCTCCCCACCTGCGAATCCCACAACTGGTGTTCAGAGCTTAGTATCTTTTCCTCTGGCAAGCAGTGGGCCTCCAAGGTCTTGGGCACAGTCCTTCGGAACCTGGAAGTGGAGGTGCTGGCCACTGAAGCAGGATCCTGTGCATCCAAACCTTCCAGCACTGAGCTAGACCCTTCCCCCTCATCCAAGCTTCTAGCTTCCTTCACATCATGCAGCACAATGATAATTCTTCTTCTCTTCTTTGGCGATCACTCGTAGCCGAGTAAGATTGTCCTCCACAAACACGCTTTTAACAGTGAATCTGTAAGTGACCGTAGAGCACAATTCTGGATCCACACACCTTTGGACGTAGGTTTCCGGGCAGGAATTGATCATGGTGAGGGTTTGCCAAGCGTGCCTTCCTCTTAGTGTGTTTCTCCCTTTTGTCTTGAGTTCGAAGTGTCTTCAAAACCCCTGACACCTTTGGTAAAGGCTGTTCTCCAATTGGAGCACTCACAGGCCAGAGTTTCCCAATTGTTGGTGTTTATACTACATTTTTTAAGATTTGCCTTGAGAGAGTCTTTAAACCTCTTTTGTTGACCACCAGCATTACGCTTTCCATTTTTAAGTTTGGAATAGAGTAGTTGCTTTGGAAGACGATAATCAGGCATCCGCACAACATGACCAGTCCAACGAAGTTGATGTTGAAGAATCATTGCTTAGACACTGGTGATCTTTGCTTCTTTCAGACAATGATAATATCCTTCATGTTGTAGGGGGTCAGGCCTTGGGAGCGTGCATGCATTGTAATTTTCTGCTTCATGCAAGGCACAAGGCATATGCCATGCTTCCAGATAGGGGCTTAATTTGTACCCATCCCATCGAAAGGGTGGTGTGGGTTTTTTTTAAACTTCTTAGATTTCCCCTGGAAAGAGTAAATATGGCTTAAATGTAGGGGGATGATACGTGCTGGATTTTTGATGCCAATGTCGCATGGACTCCTCCAAGAAACAAGCAAAAAGCCCTTAGCTTTGTTCATCAACTCTGTGGGTTGCTTTTCTCACAACCAATGGAAGCCCCAAAGCGATTTACGAAAGAAGAGAATAAAAACGCAAGACTACAGTATCCAATACGATATCCATCGAAACAAAGCACATCTACTATAGCGTTCATCCCTCCTCCCCCTCAGCAAAAAACCCACATCTAAAAACATAAGACATCTATCCCCACCCAACAGAAGGAATGAGTCCCAGAACAGGCACCCAACATCAGGCTGCTTGCCCAAATCCCTGGGGAAATAAATATGCCTTTACCTGGCAGGGGGTGGGAAAGGCAGTTCCCAGCAAACTTCCCTGGGGAGAGAATTTCATTAATTAGGGGGCCACCACAGAAAAGGCCGATTTCAACAGTGCCACCTTTTGGACTTCTTATGGAGACAGAGCATGGAGGTTGCTATTGAACGTTGACGCCAGGGTCCGGGGAGCCTCAGAGGACAAGAGGCAGCCCTTGAGGTTTGGGAGTCTTGGACCATGTCCATAGCTGTCAACCTTTCCCCTTTTTTGCAGGAAATTCCCTTATTATAGCATTGGGAAACAGCAGGGAGGGTTGACAGCTATGTGTAGGGATCCATATTACAGTATAAGGGTCATATTATAAAGCTCAAAGCTGAAAGCCAGTGCTTGCATGCAGTAGAACAGGGGTCAGCAACCTTTTTCAGCCATGGGCTGTCCCTCAGACCATGTGGTGGGCCGGACTATATTTTTTTTTTTGGGGGGGGAGAATGAATTCCTATGCCCCACAAATAACCCAGAGATGCATTTTAAATAAAAGCACACATTCTACTCATGTAAAAACACGCTGATTCCTGGACCGTCCGGGCTGGATTGAGAAGGCGATTGGGCCGCATCCGGCCCACGGGCCTTAGGCTGCCTACCTCTGCAGTAGAAGAACAAATTCCATAATAAACATCCATTTGGGAGCACCCTCATGGTAGGCATGTTAGCTCCCGGGACTATCCTGCTCTCCGCTGAAGGTTGCAACTGCAGGGACTGGTTCTGAGCAGGACAAATATTGAGGATTGCTATAGAAATTTCACTATATATATAAGGGTCTGGTGACTTCTGTTTCAGTGTATCTGAAGAAGTGTGCATGCACACGAAAGCTCATACCAAGAACAAACTTAGTTGGTCTCTAAGGTGCTACTGGAAGGATTTTTTTATTTTTCATTTTGTTTTGACTATAGAAATTTAGTAACCATGCCATAGTAGTGGACAAGAAAATCAGACTGCTGCTTATTAATTGACGGCTTCCAAATACAGATAAAATTATATTGATGCCCCCTTTTAATAAAACATTTTTGGAAAATTATTTCCTAATTGCTGGAAAATCAATCCAGTAATTTTTCACACACCCAGCATGTTCCCTTTGTTTTATTCTTTTTCTCCAGCTAAATGTAGCTTGTCTTTGTTAAAGCATATGCATCTTAAAAAAATAAAAAATGCCTCAGTTTCTGTTTGTTTGTTTAAAGCCCTTGTGTCGGCTCATATATTTTTTTAATGAAAACTCAAACAAGCTGACTGGAACGAAACTGGTTTTGACATTTTAGGATAAAACCAAAGCATTCCATTAGATTTTTTTTTTTTAAAATGGCTAAATTGAATCGTCGAACTGAAAGCTGGTCGAGTTTAAGTTCCGCTGTTTGCCAGGTATACCTAAAATAGAAACCTTTAAAAACTTTGTTCAGCATCAAGGCTGCTTTCGGGGATGAGGGTGTGTGTGGGGGGTGCAATTTCCTGTATTGACTCAGCTGCATAACTGAGTTCAAGATCTGACCTGCATTGGCCTTCCACCCATATACTGTAGATGGTCTCTCTTGGAATGCATGAGAAGAGTTGAAAACCGTGCCCTTTCCTCTATTTCCTAGCAGGTGCAGGACAGATAAGGTATTGCACAGAATTCGCACTAGAAGCCTGCTATGACAGCCCTACCCAGAGAGCAAAGTCTATGAGCTGCCTTCCAAGACTGAGCCTCCATGTGACCCAGTCCTGGATTTACGTATAAGCTAAAACCAAGCTATAGCTTAGGGCCCCACTCTCTTGGCCCCCCCCCCCAAAAAAAAATTCAAAGGGGAAAAAACCTGGATGTACATTTGCAAAATATAAGATAAAAAACAAATAAAATAAAACCTACATACAGCAACAGTGTTTTGTGTTGTGTATACCTAGGTAAAGGTAAAGGGACCCCTGACCATTAGGTCCAGTCGTGTCCGACTCTGGGGTTGCGGCGCTCATCTCGCGTTACTGGCCGAGGGAGCCGGCGTACAGCTTCTGGGTCATGTGGCCAGCATGACAAAGCCGCTTCTGGCGAACCAGAGCAGCGCATGGAAACACTGTTTACCTTCCCTCTGCAGCGGTACCTATTTATCTACTTGTGCTGGTGTGCTTTCGAGGTTGGCAGGAGCTGGGACCGAGCAACGGGAGCTCACCCCGTCGCGGGGATTCGAACCGCCGACCTTCTGATTAGCAAGCCCTAGGCTCTGTGGTTTAACTCACAATTACCATACAGCGTATATTCAACACAAAACAACAGCGGCAATTTGTTGTTGATAAAGGACAGCTGGACATACAAAGGGCCCCATTACCTTCAGTAGCTTAGGGCCTCATCAAACCTAAATCCGGCCCTGATGACCATGTCAACCCTCCCTGCTGTTTCCCAATGCTATAATAAGGGAATTTCCTGCAAAAAAGGGAGAGTTTGACAGCTATGCATGTGACCCTTTGGTGCATCCATGGCAACCACTGGGTGGAAAGGATTTCTTAAGAGAAACCCACCAAGGAAGCACAAAAATATAATCTTTATGAAAAATTCACAATTCCCTGCTTAAATTTATAGGAGCGGGCAGACTTAAAACGTCAATGCAATTGCAATTATTTTGCCTTTTCCCAACAGGACAAAACAGTAACTTTGAGTTTGTGCACCTTGCCTATTTGTGAGAACTAGGCCTAAGTGTCTATCTTTTTTATTTTTGCTGCCATTGATTGGGTTATAATTTCATTCTGTTGCCACATTAGCTTCTGTGCAGAACAGCATAAATTCATAGCCCTGGTATACACACAGAAGCTGCGCCCAAATAATGCCCAGTCCTGAAAATCAGATATTTCTCTTCTTTAGTTCAGAAAAGGGCCTCCTACCTTTCAAGAAATGAGTTTCCCACATTTTGTAAAGTATTACCAGATAAGCTTCCTAAGGGTTAACTTTGCAGCTACCTCTGCGTTAACCTGCCATTCCTAAGATATTAATCATGAAATTGTGTGCCAGTCATCTCCCACTCCTTCCTGAAGATAATTTAATCTGTCATTTTCATTCAAGGCTTTCTGCTGGCATTTGGAGAACGGCTTTTGATGTCTTCTTCTGGGCACCAAAACCATAATCCAGCACCACACCGTTGCACGCGCTTCAGATCTGCTGAGCTCAGTGAAACTCGAGCATTTATATAACAGTGAGATAGACTGTAGTAGCAGAGGAGTAAACTGTTTAGAAATGTCTGTGGCTTGGGGAGGGTGGAGCCCTCCAGATGTTGCTGAACTACAACTCCCATCAGTCCTGGCCAGAGCTGTCAACCTTCCCTTTTTTTGCAGTGGGAAATGGCGCTGGAATAAGGGAATCTCCGGCAAAAAAAGGGAAAGTTGACAGCTATGGTCCTGGTGAATGGCCATGCTTGCTGGGGCTGATGGGAGATGTAGTACTGCAGCAATATCTGGTGAACCAAAGGTTCCCCACACCTGCCTTGAAAGAAAAAGAAGAAGAGGAGGAGGAGGAGGAGGAGTTTGGATTTTATACCCCACTTTATCACTACCCAGGGGCGTAGCAAGGGGGGCAGGCCGCCCCGGGCAGCGCCCTGGGGGGTGACACTCGGGGAGGCCCCCCGCCCCTGGGATCGGCACCTCCAAAGCCGATTGTGCGTGGTGCGGCGGCGCCTGGCTTGCTTGGCCCAGGCAGAGGCGAGGGGCGGGCCAGCGAGGAGGGGTGACAGGCTGGCATGACACCCCTCCTCGCACACCCTTCCTCACTGCCCACCCCTTGCCTCCGCACTGCAGCTCCGCCCACCCAGGGCCAGCCTCAGCCTTTTTTTTAAAGGGCTTTCTTCAGCGCTCAGCTGGGGCTGGCCCTGGGTGGGCGGAGCCGCGGCGCAGAGGCAAGGGACGGGCCAGTAAGGAGGGGTGTCACGCCAGCCTGTCACCCCTCCTCGCTGGCCTGCCCCTCGCTTCTATGGCTCCGCCTCGGCCAGTGCTGAAGAAAGCCCTTTTAAAAAAAGCAAAAACTTTTTGCTTTTTTAAAAAAGGGCTGGCTTGCCCCTTGCCTCTGCGGCTCTGCCCAGGTCAGTGCATGTCCGTGTGGGGCGTCGCTCCGTGCACATGCGCCGTGACGTCACGACGCATGCGCATGGAGCGACACCCCGCCCCCAGGGTTGCCACTTGGCTTGCCGCCGCCGGCAGCCAAGCGGCTCACTACACCCCTGTCACTATCCGAAGGAGTCTCAAAGCGGCTAACATTCTCCTTTCCCTTCCTCCCCCACAACAAACACTCTTGTGAGGTGAGTGGGGCTGAGAGACTTCAAGGAAGTGTGACTAGCCCAAGGTCACGCAGCAGCTGCATGTGTAGGAGCGGGGACGTGAACCCAGTTCACCAGGTTTGAGACTTTCTGAAATCTGGGAATGCCATGTAAGCAGAACCCAGTTTGGGAACTCGGCATCCATTTGTGGCGAGATCATGCGGCTTGCAGCACAACCCTAAATATGTCTGATTGAATTCAATGGGGCTTGCTCTCACGTAAATGGAGGGGGTGGTGGTTTTGACTGCAGCCTTACATGTGAATCAGTCAACGTGATATAATGCTAGTGCAAGGCAGGTTTCAAGAGACTTATGCTAGGATGGTGATAGCAGCAAGAGGCTCCCACGTGAGCTAAATTATGCTCAATGATGTCCACGTTGGCGAGATTCGCCCCCTTCGCTGTTGCCCCGTCAGTCTCCATTTTTGCTACCACGGGGGTGGGGTGGGTGGGAAGGTGCTTGTGGGATGTTCTACCTCTGTGGCAAAATAACTTGGCCAGCCTTGGGTGCAATGCAGGCAGCAAATGTCTTGGGCTAGCCCTCAAAAACTTAGATTACACCTGGCTGTCCCCAGTGTGAGGGCTACCTGCAGTGGTGCGCCTCTTAAATCTTTTTGCTGCTTCGCCAGCCTTTCTCAAAGCTACGGTCAACTCTCTGGCTGCTTGCGTCCTTGGGCTGGCTCTGGCGGGGACCAAAAAGGACAAGGCTTTCCTGGCTGTGCGTCGCTTAAAGTACCAGAGCAGAGCATCACCCGCGAAGGATTTTGTGACCTGATTCTCTGTATGGCTTGGTGTTTGACAAAGATCTTTAAACACTGCTTCATTATTTGCACATCCTTAGGCTAAGCGTGTGTTTCAAAACAATGTTTGCACTAGCTCAGTCTTCCTAGGGCACCACTGCAGACTTGATCGCTTTGCGTGGTCTTCCTCCTAATGCAGAGGGACAGCCTTGTCACATTGCAGGGCCAAGGGGCCAACATCAGGTGCCTGTATTAATTGAGACGAAGTCAGGAATTGATGTGTGAATATTATAGGGTGCAGCGAGATGGGCCCAGTAGGGAAGAGGTCAAGGCATTATTTGGTTTTTTTTTAAAACCCAGTTTTGTTAGAGGCTTCCAACATATAATACACTAAAAACCAAACAAAGCTAATACCTAAAGAGAATAAAAGGATCTCGGAGTCTTGGTAGACCACAAACTTGACATGAGTCAACAGTGTGATGCAGCAGCTAAAAAAGCCAATGCAATTCTGGGCTGCATCAATAGGAGTATAGCGTCTAGATCAAGGGAGGTAATAGTACCACTATATTCTGCTCTGGTCAGACCTCACCTGGAATACTGTGTCCAGTTCTGGGCACCACAGTTCAAGAAGGATACTGACAAGCTGGAACGTGTCCAGAAGAGGGCAACCAAAATGGTCAAAGGCCTGGAAACAATGCCTTATGAGGAACGGCTTAGGGAGCTGGGTATGTTTAGCCTGGAGAAGAGAAGGTTAAGGGGTGATATGATAGCCATGTTCAAATATATAAAAGGATGTCATATAGAGGAGGGTGAAAGGTTGTTTTCTGCTGCTCCAGAGAAGCGGACACAGAGCAATGGATTCAAACTACAAGAAAGAAGATTCCACCTAAACATTAGGAAGAACTTCCTGACAGTAAGAGCTGTTGGACAGTGGAATTTGCTACCAAGCCAAGGAGTGTGGTGGAGTCTCCTTCTTTGGAGGTCTTTAAGCAGAGGCTTGACAGCCATCTGTCAGGAATGCTTTGATGGTGTTTCCTGCTTGGCAGGGGGTTGGACTGGATGGCCCTTGTGGTCTCTTCCAACTCTATGATTCTATGATTCTAATTTAAAAAAAAGAAAAGCGAGGGGAAATACAAAGAAGGAACAGAAGAAACACACCCATACAAACACAACATTTTTTTTATTCTGTCAAACTTCTACCTTAATCTTCAATTCACAAAGACAGATCCCACCTGGGACAGCTCCCATCTTTCTTAGCCTCATACCCTGAGAAAAGCCACTCTGTTCTGTCTCTGCAATACCTGGTCTTTGCTTTAGGCAGCAAAATGTATTGAGCAGGCGCTGGTAAGATCTGCTAACATATGCGATGTGCAGGGAAGGGGAGAAATTTTGATTCACTTCCTAACATACGCTTTCTGAAACAATAGGTGAGCTTTTCCTGATTTTGCAGTTCCCCAGCCAAGTAGGGTGCACAAAAACACAAATACTGGCGTAAACAGGGCATATAAATGCATGCATTAGTGAGAATAACACACAAAAACCCATCAGATTAGAGTGGGGAGTGCCTTGCAAAGATGCATAATATATCAGCGGCAGAATTGGGGCAGCGTGGGTGGAGTGCCCTCACAGGGCCCAGGGGGCGTGAAATAATGATGATCATATATATACAGTATGTTATAGAGTGCTGTTTTTCTGGAAAAGGAGGTGCTGGAATTCACCACATACACCTCCCTCGTTCTCTTAGAATGGCAACGGTTCCCACCTGAGAGGGGCCGGAACTGAGTTCCGGCAAGTTCCGACTGAAAAAGGGACCCCACATATGTATGGGTAAACTGTGCCGAAAGGAAAGATTGTGAAGATAAGAAATATTTGGGGTGGGCGCCAAGTTTGTTCCTTGCTCAGGGCTCCATATTGCCAAAGACCACTCTTGCACATTATAGGGCAAAACTGCATACAATCTTGTGTACCGACAGGAGAAATTTGCACCCATAAAACCCTGGTGCATTTTCACGAGGGATTTAGAAATAAAGAAATGAACACGATGTGCAAGTTTTGTGAACTCAGCTGACAACTGGGCCGATGAGAAACGGAGAGGAAGCCAAAACGACATATTTGCCCAACTCGAGCGATGAGGAGGCAGTTCTGCCTTACATCACTGGCTGGTGGGGGCGGGGGAAGCGTACGGCATGATGTCACGTTGATCAGCACAGGGAAGACGGAGCCAAGAGACATGGAATGTGCCTTGTGTACTGTCTAGCATGCAAATCCACGGTATGCAGAGACAAGCCGGCTTATGCAACTGGGATAGCTCAGTCGGTAGAGCATGAGACTCTTAATCTCGGGGTCGTGGGTTTGAGCCCCACGTCAGGCAAAAGATTGACCCTCATGGTCCCTTCCTGCTCCAAAATTCTATGATTCTAAGATAAGATTTCTTTATGGTCATTGTACAAGTACAAGTACAACGTTGTAGAAGTGCAACGAAATTGAATGCCATCCCATAAAAACAAAAAAACAAATTTTCAGCCACACATGCACATTCTACATGAGTGGAAAGGTGTTTCTGCATGGCAGCTTTTCCTCAAGGAGCTGCAAATACTACTACTACTACTACTACTACTACTACTACTACTAATAATTTATTTCTACCCCGCCTATCTGGCTGGGTTTCCCCAGCCACTCTGGGCTGCTCCCAACAGAATACTAAAAACACCAAACATTAAACACTTCCCTAAACAGGGCTGCCTTCAGATGTCTTCTAAAAGTCAGTTTATTTCTTTGACATCTGATGGGAAGGCGTTCCACAGGGCGGGCGCCACCACTAAGAAGGCCCTCTGCCTGGTTCCCTGTAACCTCACTTCTTGCAGTGAGGGAACCGCCAGAAGGCCCTTGGCGCTGGACCTCAGTGTCTGGGCTGAACGATGGGGGTGGAGACGCTCCTTCAGGTATACTGGGCTGAGGCCGTTTAGGGCTTTAAAGGTCAGCACCAACACTTTGAATTGTGCTCAGAAATGTACTGGGAGCCAATGTAGATCTCTCAGGACCGGTGTTATATGGTCTCGGCGGCCACTCCCAGTCACCAGTCTAGCTGCCGCATTCTGGATTAGTTGTAGTTTCCGGGTCACCTTCAAAGGTAGCCCCACGTAGAGTGCATTGCAGTAGTCCAAGCGGGAGATAACTTGAGCATGCACCACTTTGGCGAGACAGTTTGCCTTTGCGATGCGCTGCCAACATAGCTGTCAAGTTTCGGATTTGAAAATAAGGGATCAGCAGCCTCACCTATCCCGGGGACAGTCACATGGCAGTGGTGGGCGGAGCCAGAAGCAAAAGTGGGCGGCACTGGTGTGAATGCGCGCAGTAGGCTTACTGTATTTTGGAAACGCTGCCCGTGGGCTACGACGCCTGTAAGCGCGGAAATGGCTCCCGCTTGCTTTGAGGCTGCAAGGAGGCAAGGTCTTCCCAGTCCCTGGCCAGCAGGGGGAGGGAGAGGAGCTGCTTCCTTTGAAAAAACGGGAAATTAAAGGGATATAAAAAATAAGGGATAGCAGCGGGAAACTGCTTGAAATAAGGGAGATTCCCAGAGAAAAGGGGATACTTGACAGCACTGGCTGCCAACCTAGAATCTCCTGATGACTATCAAGGTAGAACGCAGTGCATCTAGGAAGCAGTCTGGACAGCTGCGTTGGTTAGAGCATGGTGCTGATAGTGCCAAGGCTGCAGGTTCGATCCCTGTATGGGACGGCTGCATCTTCCTGCATTGCAGGGGGTTGGACTAGATGATTGTGAGGGTCCCTTCCAACTCTAATTCTAACTGCAATGCTTCTGCCAAAGGTAGGTGCACCTGGAAGCAGATGGCCCCGGGTTTCCCCTTCACCAACCATTCTTCTTTCCGGAGACCTGTGCTATCTTGCTGCCCCGCCTTCCACATCCTGCTGAGTCAGAAATGCCATAATGGAAAATGAAGGCATGACCCTAAATCGGGGGTGGAGAACCTGCATCCCTTCAGCAGCTGATGGGCTACAATTCCCAACGCCTCTGGTTGCAGCTGGTGGGAATTGGAGCCCCCAAACCCCCATGGCACCCTTGTGAATGTAGCCTGCTGCAGGCTTGTAAATGGTCGTTCTGATGTTCATCTTCTCTCCTGGTTATTCTGGTTTATAAGAACTGGCTTCCCGGCAAGTAGGAAGAGTGCCTTTAAAAAGTTAATAAAGGTAAAGGGACCCCTGACCATTCGGTCCAGTCGTGTCCGACTCTGGGGTTGCGGCGCTCATCTCGCGTTACTGGCTGAGGGAGCCGGCGTACAGCTTCCGGGTCATGTGGCCAGCATGACTAAGCTGCTTCTGGCGAACCAGAGCAGCACACGGAAACGCCATTTACCTTCCTGCTGGAGCGGTACCTATTTACAGGCCCAAAGGGGGGGGGTGTCATATGGGCCACTTGGCCCGGGCCTCCGATTCCAAAGGGGGCCTCGGTCAGCATATTCACAATCGCTCACCATTATTTAAATGTAAATACTTAAAATAATCCTTTTCCCTATGTATTTTTAAAAAGCACTATTATTTATATACTTACTTATTTATAAGACTTCAGAGATCCCCAGGGTAAAATAAAAAAGGGGGGCACATTATCTACCTGGCCCGGGCCTTTACCTGGCTCTGCAAGGGCTTGCCTATTTATCTACTTGCACCTTGACGTGCTTTCAAACTGCTAGGTGGGCAGGAGCTGGGACCGAGCAACGGGAGCTCACCCCGTCACGGGGATTCGAACCGCCAACCTTCTGATCAGCAAGCCCTAGGCTCCGTGGTTTAACCCACAGTGCCACCCGCACCCCATTTTACAAAGTTACCCAACCCCTTAATGTTGGCCACAAACGATTACAGAGGAACGGGCAATGGGCAAATGGGCTGCTAAAATAATATTTTAAAATGTTTTGGGGGGGCCATTATTTCCAAGGCTGGCTGAATGCCACTAGAGGCCAGGGAACCAATCCATGTAAACCAGTCTGCTAGGCTCACTGAAGGACAAATAAGAACAGCTTTGCATTGAGAAACTGATTCGGGCCAGTTGTGCAAGTACTGTTTGTTCTTCCACTTCAGGGAAATTACTTTTAACGAAATCACACCGCTATGTGTGAGAGAGTCAAAGGAGGTTTAGTCCTGCAGAACCATTTTATCACCACTTGGATTATAGGCTTGCAAGGTGTTAAGGCATCTTATTTATTTATTTATTTAAAAAAGTAATACCTAAATAAATTTAATCTTCCGAATTTAAGGTGCTTAGAAACCATCTAAGAAGTGTCTGAAGAAGTGTGCATGCACACGAAAGCTCATACCAAGAACAAACTCAGTTGGTCTCTAAGGTGCTACTGGAAAGAATTTTCTATTTTGTTTAGAAACCATCTATCACTTAAGCAAGCCTTGAACAAACGCAAATTCCTTTCTGCCCTGTTGTTTGCCAGGACTAGATTTTTTGTACCAGTTCTTGAAATGTGTAAACCGCACTGGAACGAAGCTTGAAGACACACATAATGACCACACAAATCCTAGAGGTGGTTTCTCTCCTTCCCTCCTGCAAGCAACGCATCAGCAAAAAAAACCAGTTAATAATTTTTTGTTTGGTTTTGCCGCTGTCGTTGGCATGTTTGCTCTGCCTCCTTGGAAATCCTATTCTTTGCGGGGAACACCTGATATTGCTGTTGCTCGGATGATGTCAGCAGGCTCAAAAGAATTTTTGCTGTGGCGCTAGGAATTGTTCCACAGTGGGGGTTCCTTGTCCCTTTTGAGTTTGTTCTTTGCCCAGAACAAAGCCAATTGTATTCGTTTTCTTTAAAATATTTAATCCCCCCCCCCATGCACACTGCATCTATTTTGTACCCGAGGTACATTCCTTCGAGAGCTGAAATATGCATGCTGTTTCAATGCAAACAAAGCAAAGGTTATAGATTTCTTCTTACTAAATATGATGATTCACACAACGGGAATGTCGGAGGGGGAAGCGTGATGAAATATTCGTAGTCTGGCTAGGTTGCAAACCAGATGATGCATTTTGACCTGTACAAGCGAGTGCTTGAATTATTTCATTCAAACTGCACTAGTCTGCTCCAGCTCATGTTTGTCTTATCTGTTCTTGCTCTGATGTCACAGCAGCCTCTAGTGGAGGGACTGCGAGCCGGTTTCCCTTTCCAGTCTCTTTTCTGGTATGATCTGATAATGGGAAATGTCTTGAGCTGCCAAGATATAGCACCATTTTCCAGAACTGTCCTTAATTCGCACACGCTTGTACAGTTGTACCTTGGATCCAGAACGCCTTGGTCCTCAGACGTTTTGGCTCCCAAATGCCGCAAACCCAGAAGTGAGTGTTCCGGTTTGCAAACGTTCTTTGGAACCCAAACGTCCTACGGGGCTTTCGCGGCTTCCGATTGGCTGCAGGAGCTTCTTGCAGCCAATCAGAAGCCGTGCTTTGGTTTCTGAATATTTTGGAAGTCAAACGGACTTCCGGAATAGATTCCGTTCGACTTCCAAGGTATGACTGTATTGAGAGCCATTGGTTGTGGAGAATAACTTGCATAGATGTAAGTTGGGAGTTCTATATAACATTTCCTTAGGAATTCCTCTACAACACAAATTAAATGTTGGTGCAATCTGTCTGGGGCTGGCAGGACGCTGACAGGGGTGCACCGGGGGAAGTAGGTCTGGAGTTTGACTTGAGAGTGAGGGGTAGTGATTTGTAGGGGGCGGGGGCTGTTTTGGCTAAGAGACAAGAGTTTGAGGCAAGGGAAGCAGCAGGGCTGCAGGGTGGAGCACAGAGCAGGTCAGAAGAAGAGAAGGAAAAGGCAGGTCAGGCAAGGGAAGGGCTTCCCACCCTCTCCTGCACCAGTGTCTCACAGTACCAGGAGAGGAGTAAAAAGGGAGGAGCAGAGGACGTCGCCACGCAGGCATAGTCTCCGGCTGCATGCACACAGTCTGGTAGCGGAAGCTACATAAACTAGTGGAGGGGGAATGGTCCCCTGTTGCTGCAACTGCTCCATAGAGCTCAGACCTGGGACTAGCTGCCTCGATGCTAGATTGGTGTGCGTAGGTCTCCAGAGCTGCAGAAGCAACCAAGTGTTACCTTTGACAATACATAGCTATGTGCCATGGAAATCACCCTCGACACAATCCTTTACATGCCTGCTCAGAACAGAAGTAAGAGTGCGAGCCTAACTGTGCCTGCTCAGTCCTATTGAGTGAAGAGCTGCTTATTCCCAGGTTAAGTGGAAACAAAATAAAATTTTTTAAAAAATCCTTCCAGTAGCACCTTAGAGACCAACTAACTTAGTTGGTCTCTAAGGTGCTACTGGAAGGAATTTTTTAAATTTTTTATTTTGTTTTGACTATGGCAGACCAACACAGCTACCTACCTGTACCAGGTTAAGTGGGTTTAGGATTTGCAGATTTATGTCTGATTTAGTTCAGTGGTGCTTATCTCAGATGCACAGGGCAAAGGATTGCAGGCTGTGTCACGTGTAAGAATATAAGCGGCCGTATGATAGGGAACAGTCTCTCTTGTTTGATTCCCTTAATGCCCGGGCCTCCATAATTTGGTTCTCTCCCGACTCACCCAGTCACTGTTTCAATGTTTCCATAGGGAGGAAACTTTTCTACTGTATCATCTCTACCCACTCCCCCCATGGAGCCTCATCAATTCCCATGACTTTCAGCACCAGCAATATACATGTGCAGTCCAACCTCTTTGCCCCAGAACTTCCTCCCTCTGGTCTTTCTGCTTGGATGCTCCATCATCTCCATCTCCATATCCCGGTACTTCTCCACTTTCACACCTCCAACTCCATCGCTCTCTGATGTCCGAAGGTCTTCTGAGATTTCCCTTCCCATATGAACCTACCCGGACCCTTAGATCTTCTGAGGCCCTTCTTTGTGTCCCATGCCCCACCCGAGCGGCACTTGGAGGGTCTGTGGAATCATCTCATAGTGTGATCTGCCTGGCACCGTACCTACAAACCTTGTTGTTTAGTCATTTAGTCGTGTCTGACTCTTCGTGACCCCATGGACCAGAGCACGCCAGGCACTCCTGTCTTCCACTGCCTCCCGCAGTTTGGTCAAACTCATGTTGGTAGCTTCGAGAACACTGTCCAACCATCTCATCCTCTGTCGTCCCCTTCTCCTTGTGCCCTCCATCTTTCCCAACATCAGGGTCTTTTCCAGGGAGTCTTCTCTTCTCATGAGGTGGCCAAAGTATTGGAGCCTCAGCTTCAGGATCTGTCCTTCCAGTGAGCACTCAGGGCTGATTTCCTTAAGAATGGATAGGTTTGATCTTCTTGCAGTCCATGGACTCTCAAGAGTCTCCTCCAGCACCATAGGAGACTCTTGAGAGTCCCATGGACTGCAAACCTAGTAATGTTGAATGGCAGGTTTTTGGTACTGGCCTTCTGCATTTTAGTGCTGTAAGCCTTTTTGTAACAGGTGACAAATCAGCCCGACGCATATTTTTATTCATTATGGTGATGATTATTCCTGGAACTGCCGCCCAGAATACCTGTGCGATGCCATCTCCTTCTTACTGCCTTCAGATTCAGAGTGTGGGCCTTGCTATGGTATATTTGATCCGCTGAACTCGGGGCCAGGAAGGATTTCTTTTCCTGCAGGAAAAACTGACTGGTCTGCAAGTTTTCGCCTACCTCAGCAATCGTCACAGCTTTTGGCAGAGAAGGCATTGGGTGGGATCCTGAGCTGACTGGGGTCCGCGTTAAAGGGGTCCAGGAAGGGGTGTTTCTGTCTGTGTGTCTACATGGCAGCTGCTGGGTCAAAACAAACTTCCCAATGGCACCCCTGGTGGGATTGTAAACCTGGCGCATATCAGGGTCATCTCCCACCACCCTACTTATCAACCAGGTGTCAGACATACCCAGTGCCTTGGCCAAAGCCTACACACATCTGTAAGCCTATGCACATCTGTAAGATAGGGTTGGCCTATCTCAACCCTATACCAATGTCCTGAGTCTTATTCCTCACTGGCCCCTCACCAGGCTGCGAGCATCATGCGCCTTGGAATGCAAACACATGCTCTAACATCGAGCTCTGGGCCTTCCTCTTGCAGTTGTGCATTGAAGAGGAAGCTTTGGCGTAGGTAGCAAGATGTCTTTAAAGGAAACTTCTCTGCCATTGTTGGCTGAGAAAACCAGGCATGCGTTCAAGGAAGCCCAGCAATTCCTGAACCAGAGTGTAAGAACCACGGCACGAGTCAGTTAGAGTGAATGGAAAGATTTAATCCTCAGATGGGTGTAGAGTTTCTTCAAGTGAACAGGATAGACACACAAGAAAAAATTATGTCTTTCCGAAGTGGGTCACATACAAGCAGTGAGAAGATTACATTCTTTTATATATTATATATAACTATTTACACACAAAGGAACGCAAGACATCATGGCGTTACATTATCAAACATTTGCACAGAAATAAGATAAAAAAAATATAATACAAATAAAAACATTATTCATATATATATATATATAAAAACGGAGTTTTTGACCTGCACGTGTATTTTGATCCGCATCATTTTGAAATTTTGCTTTGGAACATAAATATTATTAATAAAATATTTAATAATAATATTAAATAAATGCCTTCTGGGATTCCCCGGATTCAGACATGAAGCAGCTTATTGTCTTTTTCAGCCTCTGTAGAAACCTCTTTATAGTTACTGCTTGCAGCAAGTCTCCTGCTTTTGTTCTGGTACCTGCGAAGATTAACGGGGAAAGGAGAATCTTTAGAAAGTCAAAATACACTACACTCCACCATCAAGTCCACTGAAATTATTGTTCTTCAAAGGCATCTGACTTCAAGGTGGATCTTCCCAGTGTCTCAGTCTACTGGCCTTCTGATTTAATTGGGAGACACTGGAGCACGCAATATCTGCTGCCATTGTTAACGCAGATACACACAAACAAACACACACGGGCTTGTCCGCACTTCTGCTTGTTCTGTGTGTAGAAAGGAAGGGTCGGAGAGGTTTTCTGTTTGTCTCATGCTTCCGAGGCATGGGGTTGAGAGTTGTTTTGTTTGCCCCACCAGGGAAACCCCCCCCCCCGCTTACCACTGAATTGGAACAAACGTCAACCCTCCGAAAAAACTAATTGACTTTGTTCTGATCCAGCAGAAAACAGAGGGTTTTCCTGAGGGAAAGTGGCAGGAAGTGTAGATCAGGGGTCAGCAGGGGGCCGGTCCACTGTCCCTCAGACCTTGTGGGGGGCCGGACTAGATTTTGAAAATATAGTCCTATGCCCCACAAATAAGCCAGAGATGCATTTTAAATAAAAGCACACATTCTACTCATGTAAAAACACCAAGACAGGCCCCACAAATAACCCAGAGATGCGTTTTAAATTAAAGGACACATTCAACTCATGTAAAAACACACTGATTCCCAGGCCATCTGCGGGCCGGATTTAGAAGGCGATTGGGCCGCATCTGGGCCCCGGGCCTTAGTTTAGGGACCCCTGGCGTAGATTAATCCCCTCCCCGTCCCCCAGAGGCAGAGCTAGCTGCTCCAGCACCCAGAGTGGTGACAGGCTGTGCACCTAGGGATGGGGCTAGCCACCCGCGGGGGGTGGGGGTGGGACGAGCATCCCATGGGGGCAGTGATGTCACCCCTCCTCAGGGATGACACCCAGGGCGGGCCGCACCTATGGCACCCCCTTCCTCCACTAGTGCTCCCCCCTTCTGCCCACGGTTATGAAGGTGCATTGCTAGTGTGCAAGGTTTCCCTGGGTGCAATGTTTTAATTGATGTGTGTGTGTGTGTGTGTGTGTGTGTGTGTGTATATATATATATATATATATATATATATATATATATATGCATTCTTCTTAATGGCACCTTTCAAAAATAGAGACAGGCTGGAAACCAGCACCCCACATTACACACAAAACAAGTCCAGAAGTCATCTATTATGTAATGGTCAATCACAAACCTAAGAGCACCATTTGACTAGCGAGATAAGATCATTTGGACTCCCAAAATCGGGTGGGGAATTTCAGATGGAGGAAATGTCATAAACATCCTCAGGGGAATTTTACTACGGCCGAGTGCTGTTGAAACTCTAGGTATAGAAGTGCCAACTTTTAATTGGTTTCCCCCTCTTGTTATTTAAACTGACTTTGCTCCAGTGCCTTTAATGGCCTCTTGACATGCAGAGACTGAGCAGCTGAACTTTCCCCCATAATCTTATCTACCTACTGTAACAGGAAAGGTTTCGCCTCCTTAGTTTCTGCAGGTCGTGCTGCTGTTAAAGAGGCAGGACTGACTGTCAGGACTGAGATGAAAATATCAGTTCAAGTGCTCAGCTGGTTATGTTTGAAAAGTGCAGAGATGGGCACATGCCTATTGGTTGTTTTCCTACTAAGGGTAATGGCGCATATTACAGAGCAACAAACCCAGGCCCAGGTTTGTCGTGATTTGTACACTCCACACCAAAAGGTAAAGGTACCCTTGACCATTAGGTCCAGTTGTGGACGACTCTTGGGTTGCGCGCTCATCTCGCTCTATAGGCCGGAGGGAGCCGGCGTTTGTCCGCAGACAGCTTCTAGGTCATGTGGCCAGTATGACAAAGCAGCTTCTGGCGAACCAGAGCAGTGCACGGAAACGCCGTTTACCTTCCTGCCGGAGCGGTACCTATTTATCTACTTGCACTTGACGTGCTTTTGAACTGCTAGGTTGGCAGGAGCAGGGACCGAGCAAGGGAGCTCACCCCATCACGGGGATTTGAACTGCCGACCTTCCGATCGGCAAGCCCTAGGCTCTGTGGTTTAGACCACAGCGCCACCCGCATCCCCACTCCACACAAAGCTACTGTTAACTCCCAGCTCCTGAACAAGTGTTGTCAGCATCCGTCTGTCTCGAGAGACGGTGCCTCCGGGGATGAAGTCAAACCGCTGTGTTGGCAGCACCAAAGTGATGTTCCCGAGGCACATGCCTGGGCAGAGTGTCTAGAGGTCCTGGGCTGCCCAGACAACAAGACCCTCCTCTCTGCCTCGCCAATATGCTCCAAAGGAAAGCAGAGCAGTACGTTTGGCACCAGCTTGGCTGCAGGAGTTGCCGGAAGGAGGCATACGACACGCCATCCAAGCGTTTTAGAGACTCCACTCTGGAATTGTTTGGGGTTTCCTTCTGAGCCTTTTCATCTTCTGAAGATACCCCACAAGGCAGTGGAGGTTTGGGATCAGAGTTTTCCTTCTCTTAGATGGGCTGCCTTCCCATACCCTTCTGCCCCTCCTAACAAGTGTGCCTATTACAATAGACATGTTTGCTGCCTTCACGTTAAAAATTTATTTGGTGTTTACCAACGTCGTGTTCCCCCGATACAGTGGTGCCTCGGTTTCCGGATGTCTCTGTTGATGAACGTTTCAGTTTTTGAACGCCGGGAACCCGGAAGTAAATGCTTCCATTTTCGAACGCGCCTCAGAAGTCGAACGGCTTCCGCTGCGTGTATCTGTTGTTTTTCACAATTTCCTCTATTTGCAGACCGCCCTTTCTGCCTCTGTTTCCGAACGTTTCGGAAGTCGAACGGTCTTCCGGAACAGATTACGTTCGAAAACTGAGGTACCACTGTATTGGGAACCACAACTCTCGGCAACCCCTCCCAACACAGCCAACGGCCAGGAATGATGGGAAATGCAGTCACAATTGTATCCTTGAAAGATCTTCTGTGAAATGTCCCAAAGGTCCTGCCAGGGGTCAGCAACCTTTTTCAGCCATGGGCCAGTCCACCGTCCCTCAGACCATGTGGTGGGCCAGACTATATTTTTTTTGGGGGGGGGGAATGAACGAATTCCTATGCCCCACAAATAACCCAGAGATGCATTTTAAATAAAAGCACACATTCTACTCATGTAAAAACACGCTGATTCCCGGAATGTCTGTGGGCCGGATTGAGAAGCCGATTGGGCCACACCCGGACCCTGGGCCTTAGGTTGCCTACCCCTGGGTCCTGCAATTGCAACACAGCCTAGCTCCGATTACTTTTGTACTCACAACTCCGGAATGCCTACAACCGAGAAAAACAGAGCAGGAGAAGCAGGGGTGGGGGGCTTACCATCTGTAGAAGTAGTAGATAACAACTGCAGCGGTGATGACGAAAAACAGAACCAGGAGAATAGTGAGCGCCAGGTATTCATTGCTCAGAGGCTGCTGGCTTGTCAAAGTGGAATGACCACACCGGTCGCCATAATAACCATCTTCACAGCTGTGGGGTGCAGGGAAGAGAGGGAGAGAGATCATATCAGACCTGTTGTGTATTTGGGTTCTCAAACACAGATTGCAAGATGGAGAAGCCCCAGAACAGGAGACGCTACCCTGGTTGCTCCTTGAACCCCCACCGGAACTCCGGTTCCTTAAACTGTCACCCGGGTGCATGTTTATACCTGCTTGTGCCACATCCAGTTTTCTAACTGGGTTGAAGCTGGTTTGTGGGTGAAAGGGTGTTACGGAATATGATACGCCTTGGAGCATGTTTCGTTTTGTTTAGCAAGGAACGGTAGTCCTAACTGGGACATTGTGCCAGTTACAGGTAGGTAGCCGTGTTGGTCTGCCATAGTCAAAACAAAATAAAATAAAAAATTCCTTCCAGTAGCACCTTAGAGACCAACCAAGTTTGTTCTTGGTATGAGCTTTCGTGTGCATGGAGGAGTGGAGACGCGAACCCGGTTCACCAGATTACGAGTCTACCACTCTTAACCACTACACCATGCTGGGATGAGAGGAGCAAAACATTGCCTCCTTGATTTCTGAGAGCCAAGCTGCTGCTATGGATGCAGGAGCGGGGCCAGAAGGGAGGGAAAGAAAGAAAAAAACCACACTATTTCAGGGATGGGGAACCTGTGGCTTTCCAGATACCATGGAACTACAACTCCCAGCATGCCCAGTCAGTCAGGGATGATGGGAATTATAGTCCCGCCACCTGGAGGGTCACAGCTTTCTCAGCCCTGCTCTGAATCAAGCGCTATGCAAAAATCATTTATTGTTTGAGTATCTTATCCTGCAGCATTCGACTTACGTGCACGATGGTGTACTCAAAGCCACGAGGTACTTGCAGTGCCCATTAATGCAGTAGTTTTTCAAGTCAGAGCCGCATTCTGTGGTCTTAACTTCAGCGACACGGGGACTGTGTACTGTTCGAACTATCAGAAAGAAAGAAAGAACGGTGTCACTTTATTTGACGAAAGGCCATGGGTCAATGGTAGCACATCTGCCTTGCAAAGACCCTCCAGGTGTCCCTATTTTCCAGGGACAGTCCCAGATTTACAGAAGCCGTCCCAGTTCCTGATTTGATTCCAGAATGTCCCACTTTTCCTTAGGACATTCCTATTTCCATCTGAGAAATGTTGGAAGGTACGGAATAGGTAAAGGTAAAGGGACCCCTGACCGTTAGATCCAGTCTTTGACGACTCTGGGGTTGCGGCGCTCATCTCGCTTTATTGGCCGAGGGAGCCGGCGTACAGCTTCCGGGTCATGTGGCCAGCATGACTAAGCCACTTCTGGTAAACCAGAGCAGTGCACGGAAACGCCGTTTACCTTCCCACTGGAGCGGTACCTATTTATCTACTTGCACTTTGTGCTTTTGAACTGCTAGGTTGGCAGGAGCAGGGACTGAGCAACGGGAGCTCACCCCGTTGTGGGGATTCAAACCGCCGTCCTGATCGGCAAGCCCTAGACTCTGTGGTTTAACCCACAGCGCCACCTGCGTCCATTGTAGGACGTCCCTATTCCAAACATTCATTTTAGCCAAACCAGCGGAGGCAGAAGCCTGCAGGCATTCTGGAAAAGTTTTCGACATTTCATTAAGTGTCAGAGAATCCGACTCACCCAGAACTGTCGTGCAGTTGCCCGTTTCATTCCTTCCGCATAACGGTGTCACAGTTGTCCCGAGAACGGCTTGAAATAGGTGGAAGCCTGAAGAGAAAGAATGTGTCGGGGTGAAACAAAGACACTAGGAGAGGGGTTTCTTGAATCCCCCCCCCCGCATTAAAACAAGAACAACAACAGCCATCATTTTACCCTGCAAGGTGCTCATGCTATCCTGCTTCTACTGAAAAAGGTGGCACAACAAAATCTTCCTTCAACCTGCCCTTAAAATGCCACCGCTACACCCAACCCTGACTGAGAGCCGATTCACTCCTTATGTTGCTTGCAGGGCGTGCGTGTAGTGAAACTGCAAAACAGAAACATCCCCCAGCCCGTTCCAAGTCCGGCTGAAAACATTTTGCTGCCCGAGGCAGCACGGCAAATGCTCTACACCCCCACACCCCCACATGGTGCATAATACCCAAGGCTGGCCCAGTTAAAATGCCACAATCACTTAAATAAGAGTAAAAATACCGTAAAACTAAATTCAGAAGTAGCTGTTTGCTGCTCTATCAGCTCCCTGAGGTGACTGTTTCAGCCTAATGGTAGGGCCGGCTCCATCTTTTTTGAGTCAGCACACAGGAACCCAGAAAGCTATTGGTCCATCTAGCTCAGTGGTGTCCAAACTTTTTTCAAAGAGGGCCAGATGTGATGAAGTGAAGAAGGGCCGACCAAAGTTGTTGTTGTTTTAAAGTTTAAAATTGGTCGTTTGTTTGTTTGTTTAAGAAGAGGTATAACTTTGCTCAAAACACACGAGGGAGCCTAGATCGCGGTTCATTTTGCAACGGGCAATGGAAAATGTCTTAAACACTTCGCCTTCCTCCCTAGTTGTTGTGCTCTTGAAGTGCCTGAGCCGTGAAGAGTTTGCCCAGGTTCTGCGCAGTGAACTCCTTGATGTTCTGGCTAGAAGTATTAATTTGACCTGCAATCAACAGTGAGTCCATCCTGGGAGGTGGCTGTGGCAGCTTGAACAATTTGTTCATGTCCTCCTCCGGAAGGGGTAGCTCTCCCCTACTTTGACGCTGCAAGTTCTCTTGCTGGTGTCTCTGCTGGTACTGGTGTTTCTGCTGCTGCTGCTTGCTGGTGTTCCTTAGATAGGTGTTGTATTTGACGATATCGTGGCTCATCTCAACCTTTTTTTTAGGATTGAAGTTGTTGTGGTTTTTTTTAGGATTTTACCCCAGGAAATAAACTGACACAGGGGCCGGATTAAACCAACCGGAGGGGCCAGATTAAGCCCCTGAAATGGACTTTGGACATGCCTGATCTAGCTCATTATCGTCCATACCGACTGGCAACGTCTCTCCAACGTTTTAGGCCGGGGACCATTTCCAGCCCAACCCGAGGAGGCCTGGGACCTTCTGTGTGAAAGGTGGAAGTGCTACTACCGAGCTATCACCCTGCCATCACGATTACCTGGCATGTGTCCGTTACACCTCCCCAGCGGCTTGCAAACATGTTTGCTGCTCACGTGCACAGTTGCTTGGGCATCCCTGTCACGTAAAGTGTGACCCACCATTGAAAAACATACTTGACATGTATCAACATTAATGCTGATTATATATAATGGGACTTTGTGTAGCAGAATATTTTTGATCACCATCATTCCTAGGTTGGGAACACACTTCTTGTTTTTCACATAATTCATACTGATAACTGGATGGATGGGTGGGTGGGTAGGTGGATGGATGGATGGAAGGATAGATGGAAGGATAGATGGATGAATAGATGGATGGATGGATGGATGGATGGATGGATGGATGGATGGATACATGGACAGATGGGTGGATGGACGGACGGACGAATGGATGGATGGATAGATGGATGGATGGATGGATGGATAGATGGATAGATGGATAGATGGATAGATGGATGGATAGATAGATAGATAGATGGATGGATAGATGGATGATAGATAGATGTCCTATGGTATACTTTAGCCATGTGAAAGAAGACCTGCCAATTTGCTATCATGAGAGAAAAGTTTTGTTTGCATTCTTAAAGATTATATGAGCTGCACAGTAATTATTATTTTAAACTGTGAGTCAACGCTGGCATGATTCAAAAACCATGCAAGACGTAGCAGGGAGATTACACGGAGGCTGAAAAGCAAAGCAAAGGCAGCTGTTAGATGGACAGGGATCTTCCGAGGGAATCCGTGTAATCGCTGGAAACAGTGACTCAGCAACTGGAATGCTTTTTTGCTGACTCAATGTGAGCCGCCACCCTGCAATTGAATGAGATACAGACACCACACAATACCAACAGTGGCTTGTGTGGGAGGCAATTCATTACAGGCACAAGTGAGCGCAGCATGGAGTAATCCTTAGGGGACATAAGGGACATTCAGGGACACTGGTGTTGCAGACAGATGTGCTGGTGGAAATGTTTTAGGGTAGAGGGGTGAGGAGCAGGGAAATCAAGGGCACTGCTAGGTACCATATGTGGAAGACAGGCCCCTGGGGCAGATTTGCATATGCTAATTTACAAATAATAAATTAATAAATAATGATAAATAATGACCTTTTCCTCTCCACTCGAGCTTTGGGTTACTCTGAGAAAAGCAACTAACAAATATGATAAATACTTGTAATAAACAATAATTTATATGTGTTGTTTTTTTAATGCAAGTTTTTTTAGGCTGACTTTTCAGAGGGGTAGAAACAAATTTTGGTTCTTGCTGTCAGGGCTTAAATTTGTTCTTAGGCCTTAATTTGCCTTAGAGCTCTTCTAATGCATAGGATAAAACCATACATTTTCATAATTTGCCTCAGGGTAGGTGGCTGGAGTATCACCGATACCACACCTTGTAGTACCTCAGAGAAAGAAAGACGAAAGAAAGAAAGAAAGAAAGAAAGAAAGAAAGAAAGAAAGAAAGAATTGAGGCCTAATAATGCTTCTGAGAGAAACCAGGCCAAGGAGTCACACATTCATACATTTAAGAGTGCTTAAATTTCAAGGGTTCCTATTTCCCCTCACACTGCTACAATTCTCAGAGTAGTTTAACAGTCAATTCCTCTTCATGGGGAACTCTGGGGATTGTAGCTTTCAGAGGGGAATAGGAGCCTCCTAACAACTCTCAGCTCCAGTACTTTGGCCACCTCATGAGAAGAGAAGACTCCCTAGAAAAGACCCTGATGTTGGGAAAGATGGAGGGCACAAGGAGAAGGGGACGACAGAGGATGAGATGGTTGGACAGTGTTCTCGAAGCGACTGGCATGAGTTTGGCCAAACTGCGGGAGGCAGTGAAAGATAGGTGTGCCTGGTGTGTTCTGGTCCATGGGGTCACGAAGAGATGGACACGACTGAACAACTGAACAACAACAACAACAGCAACTCTCAGCATCCTTGACAAACTAGAACTCCCAGAATTCCTTGGGGGAAGCCACGGCGGTCTAAAGTGGTGTCATAGTGCTTTAAATGCACAGCACGGTGCGAATGCGGCCACAGAAACTGAACCTCATCCCGCTTGAACGACAAGTTCCTTTCCTTGGGCAATTTGCAACCAAGCAAGTAGTAAATGAAAATGCCCAAGTCCAAGGGGTGCTTGCTGCAAAGACTTTACAGTACACCCCACCACCACATTTCTTGGCTCCAAAACAGAGCCATCATCCTAATCGCCAACTCCTTCCCAATGAAGTCCCGGTGACGTCAGTGAGAGGGCAAAGGAGATCCCCTGTACGGATAAAGTTATGTGCTCTGCAGAGCAGAAGCTACAAGCCGTTCCTTTAATCATTACCCATTGGGGAGTTTCACATGCTCTCGAGTGCCTCTCAAACGGATTAGTCCAAGAACCGAAGAAGGTGGGGCGATGTTTGCATTAATACGGCTGCCTGGGTCATTAAACAAATACTGTTATCTTCTCCTTCGTAGGCGAGATGCTGCCTATTTCATATTGCTTTACTGGAATGCTATGGTTACTGTCATTGCCGGGCTGGTGGAATGTTAGTGTGCAATGCCCATTCCTGCTTTACAGGAAAGTTAGCATTGCTCTGCGTCGCAAAGCTGCCTGCTGACCTGCCCCAGAATGCAAGCCCGGTTCCTCACAGGTGGCTTGACGAAGGGGAAATGTGCACCTCAAAAAGGGATTGATTTCCCACTCTTGCCAAGATCCGATGACACTCAAAGCCAAGTCTTTGGACGGAGGTTGCACGAAAAGGGCCAGAACCCTTCAGGCAATGCGCTGGCTGCTTAGTTCAAACCAGTGTGGAATTGCGCCTCATCCCATCACACTGCCTGCTCTCTTCAGGATCGCTAGATGACAGCAATCTCCTCTCTGCACTACTCTTAAATCAGAGATGGGGCTCTCCATATGTTGTTGGGCTCTTGAATTCCCATCAGCCCTAGCCAGCATCCCCAATAGTCAAGGATCATGGGAGTCTAGCAACATTGTTTCCCTCCCCCCGTCTTAGACACAGGAGCTTTCACAAAATCTAGATATGGCGATGCTGTGCAATGTCATTCTGTTGCCTTTGTTCATAGACCCTGCCAATTTTTTTCTTGGGACTCCGTCTCTTCGTCTGCTGCATCTTACCCCATTGCTTGCTCTGTCCCTTTCGTTCAGCCCTCATCTCTCCGTTTCGTTTTGTTTTATTCTTCCTTGGGTATTCTAGCTTTTGAGAGCTCCTCTCAACCAGATTTCCCTCCTTAACCTGCCACAAAAAAAGTTCCTCCTTCTAAGGGACCTGTGTCAGGTTTCAATCTCAGCGAATGACTTTTCGTTCCCTCAATGAAGTTGCACGAAGACGACGGCTCTCCGGTCGCCAGGATTTTTGCCCGTTGAGAAGTTGGGGTGTTTGTGTGCAACACACCAGCTCAAATACTCAACAAACAAGGCCTGCAGTGTGTCACAAGGCTAATAATGAAGCAACAGAGACTCTGATGCTAACGGCCTCCTATACACAACTTTCTTCGGACAGCATGAGAGAGTGTTCCCTTGTGGCTACTAAGCACCAGGTACATTTTCAAGTAGTAATTGTGACCACAGAAGTCCATAATGGGTTGGATCCATGACCGGTTTCATTTTAACAACATTTATACAGTACACTACTCGATCGTAAGAAAAGCTTTCGGTGGTTTGCAAGGGGCGATGACCAAGTCTGATCACCTACCGCTGGGGACAGGTGAATTGGAGAGTTTCACGTATTGAGTGCCGACGGAACTGTAGACAATTAGAGTCGGAAGCATGAGGGAGGACTCGGCATGCTTTGAGGAACCCCAAAGCTTGTAGAAAAATAAAAACAAAACCGTTGGGGTCGGGGAGGAAGGAGGTCCCTAAGGGGGCACTCACCACCCCTCCAAAGATCCACAGCTATGAGGGCTGGCCATGCCCAGTGGACACAGAATGATGAATGTCTGCTGTGGTTGAGGAAATGGGAAAGCATTTTCTGTCAGGGCCCACCTGTACCCAACAATGACCACCACAGTATGCACTTCCATATGGTAGGCGGAGGTTCCACCTTCTGATGTGAATAAAGAGTCTTCATAAAGAGGATATGTCCCTGGAATTCTATCCGTATCACAAGTGCTTTTTTTTTTTAAGTTTAGGGGTACTCCCATTTGACTCAAGAAAACCACCATTTTATAGTTGAAATTGGGGGAAATAAATGCAGTAAATGGACAAAAGTAGAAAGATTCACAAAACGCTTAGGGGTATGCGTACCCCCAGGGGGAAAAAAGCACTGCTTATCACCAGCTGGTCAACGTGCGCACGAGCAATATTTGTGATGCAAATTTTACTCAAACATTTGAACCAAGTCGGTAAAAACTACTCTGAAGCAAGTGGCTGTCGAACTGTAGCTGTCATCACATAAAGGTAAAGGTAAAGGGACCCCTGACCATTAGGTCCAGTCGCGGACGACTCTGGGGTTGCGGCGCTCATCTCGCTTTACTGGCTGAGGGAGCCGGCGTACAGCTTCCGGGTCATGTGGCCAGCATGACTAAGCCGCTTCTGGCGAAACCAGAGCAGTGCATGGAAACGCCGTTTACCTTCCCGCTGGAGCGGTACCTATTTATCTACTTGCACTTTGACGTGCTTTTGAACTGCTAGGTTGGCAGGAGCTGGGACCGAGCAACGGGAGCTCACCCCGTCGTGGGGATTCGAACTGCTGACCTTCTGATTGGCAAGCCCTAGGGCTAGGCTCTGTGGTTTAACCCACAGCGCCACCCGCATCGTCACATAATCGTTCCATTTATTTGTTACATCCACATCCTTCCCCTGCTCCTAAAGCAGCCCAGTTCAGGAAGCCATAAAACAGTAAAAAAAACACCTGAAAAACAGTTCCAATACAGGTGCAGACTGGGAAAGATTATCTACCCAAAAGGCTTGTGGAAAGAGGATGTTCTTCAAACAACGGAGACGGCGCTTGAGGCGGAGCACACAGGACATTAGCCGCGATCCTTAGGTAGCCTATAACTTCTTGAGAAATACTGCTGTTCGATGCGTATCCACGCTGAAACCAGCTTCCATCCAATTCAAAAATGGAAGCTGAGGTGTGGCAATTTCAGAGAGCCATTGCACGCAAGTCAGCTTTGTTGTATTTGAGTTTGACAAAAGGGAACATGCATTGTGTGAAGACACCTTTGGCCTTCTGTGGTGTGACGATGCACAGCAGGGGAAACTGGCCTTGCCTCATTTCAACCCACAAATGTGTACATAGCCTTAGAAAAGAACCTTCTTTCCTTTCTGCTCCCAACAACCGACACTGTCACGTTTACACTTGCAAAGAATTGGTCCTGGGGTGGCCAATGTGGTGCCCATGGGCATGCCCACAGAGGACTTCCACTGTATCCACATCCCCACCACTTCTTTAGGTATTAGGCTCGAAGGAAGCATGCTCTCATAGCCAATTGAATAGACTGTGGCGCATGCTCGGTTGTGGGGTATGTTAGCATGGTTCTCGGGGCGAGTTTCTCTAGTTTGCAAAGGTTGGCGACCCCCACGTTCCTCTCCTTGGCTGAAGCTTCTGCATGGGTTAAGAAAAAGCATGGCAGCTGAAGTTATTTGGCAACAGAAGCCAGGAAATAGGATTTAATAGGCCAGAAACTCACCCACTCTTTGCCAAGAGAGCTTGTTGCATGAGGAGAATGATACTCCAAGTGTGGCAGCCTACATTTTATTTATTTACTGAGAGCCAGTGTGGTGTAGTGGCTAAGAGCGGTAGGCTCATAATCTGGTGAACCGGGTTCACTTCCCCGCTCCTCCACATGCAGCTGCTGGGTGACCTTGGGCTAGTCACACTTCTTTGAAGTCTCTCAGCCCCACTCACCTCACAGAGTGTTTGTTGTGGGGGAGGAAGGGAAAGGAGAATGTTAGCCGCTTTGAGACTCCTTCGGGTAGTGATAAAGTGGGATATGAAATCCAAAAATGACTGGCCCTTTCCCCATGCCTAATATCTCCCAATATATCCTGCCTTTCCTCCAAGGAACTCAGGATGGCATACTTGGTTCTCCCTCTCCCCATTTTCTCTTCACAACAACCCTGTGAGGTCGGTTAGGCTGAGAGGCATTGACTGGGCCCAGAGAGGTCACCCAGGAAGTTTCATGGCTGAGTGGGGACACCCTTGTATTTCCTTCCTTCCTGTGTATATTTCATGTGTTGGCTCAGAGATTTGCTGCACAATGGCTGAAACGCAATGCGGCTGAGAATTAACTGGCCGGGCATTTTAAAAAAACAAAAAAGAAAAGAGGAAAAACAACAGAAACTGAGCAGCTCCTGTTGAAATGGACTTGGCAGATGAAGAAACACCTGCCCTGTAATTAGGAGGTGCAACCGAGTGGCTGCGTTTCCTTGAGAAAAGCTCAGAATCACTAGGCAGAGGGTGGCTGGCAATGCAACTCTGGGCAACACCTGAGCCACCAAACAACTCAATTAACAAATCCCCTGCCAAAAAAAAAGGAGGGAAGAGGTGTAGGCCTACCTATGAAATTTCTGTTCCTGACACATCACCACAACATCCAGCAGAACCGCAACTTCCCCAACTGATGTGACACCGAACTGCAGCCAAGGTTGCAAAATTGGCTTTGAGCTTCTCTAGCAAAGGACCACACAATCCCAGGGCATGATAAATCTGTTAGCTTTGCAGGTGCTTCCGGCAAATGTCAGAAACACTTTCATGCCACAGCTTGTTCGCAGCGTTCTAGCACGGCCAAGAGCTGGCTGTTCAAGGAGAGGCTGGCTTGGTTACCTTTCTTTTTTTTTAAATGACTTTATTTGGTTTTTCAAATTACAATTTTACAGAGAGATATCAAACATAAATCATAAAAACAAGATTCCAAGGAATCTCCTGGACTTCCTTCCTCCCCTTTGTGGGTCCTGTTGTTTATCATTTCCTTCTGCATCTTTTACGATAGTCCAAATCTTTTACATCTCCGTTGCATCCAGAATTCACCCTTAAACTACAAGTGATATTCCAGTCCTACTCACAGTTTTCACTGTTGACAATGGTCTTGAATGGTATCTGAAGAAGTGTGCATGCATACGAAAGCTTATGCCAAGAACAAACTTAGTTGGTCTCTAAGGTGCTACTGGGCAATTTTTAATATATATATATATATATATATAATATACAATATTAAATGTTTACAATGGTCTTTAAGATAAGTTATAAATTTTCCCCATTCCTTATTAAAATTTTGGTCTTCCTGAAGCTGGCTTGGTTATCAATGGACATTAAAGGGCAGGGAGCAGGCAGGTTTGAACCATGCCGCGGTGGGGACCCTGATTGCATCATTTCCTTTTCTCCCATATGAGATAATGGTTGACATTCACCTCTGTGGAGTGAGGGAGAATCAGTGCCGTTTAGCCACAGTGATGGAAAACCTGCCTTGCAGCATAAGCAGGTCACAATGTGCCTTACCGGTCCCTGCTTAGAGAAATCCCCCAAAGGCAGGGGTACATGTCCGGAAACCAAGGGCACAGGCACTTTTTTGCATCTCTCATGAGTCCTTACTACAGATAAGTCCCACCTTCCTGCGTGCACCATCCCTCCAGGCACATTGCTAATCAGAGCTAACGACTATGGGCACGATCCGGCAGAAACTTCTCTTGCGCACACCGCTTTGAAATGAATGGGCACCGACCAAAGAATCGCATGTGTTAAGTAGGAATTCACGTGCATCCGTGCTTCGCCAAACAGGTAGGCCATGCAGCGGTTCCTGCAAGTATAGACAGATCTGGGAACTGGAATGCGTGAACATTCAGCAGAGAGTGAATTCGATCTTCTGCACTCCGTCAAACTTCCCCAAGAGCGGAACACCAAACTTTCAGAGAAGCGAAAGTGAATTGCATTGCAGAATTCAGATACTGTACATGAGGCGGACTCCCCATCCCACACCCTCCTTTGCCTTTCCCCCTTTGCTTTATTTATTACAGGAATAACAAATTTCGGGAGTCAGTTCAGCCTCACACCTTGCTGGGTGGAATTTAAGACTGGGTCATATATACAGGCAAGTCCTCGTTTGCGCATGGGTTGCGTTCCGGGTCATTGCATGCTTGCGAGAAATCGTGTGAAATCAGAAACCCAATGAAAAAAGCCTGCAGAGACCTCTGCTCACCCCCCAGCCATTGTTCTGCCCTTGTAGTGATGTTTCAGTGACCTCTCTATGTTGTTTCCGGGTTACTTCCAGGTTCTGCATTCAGTGTGCACATGTGCGCACATATTGCTCGCCCCTAAAACAGGAGTCGCCTGTGTGTATATGCATATTAGTCCTCGAGTTTGATTTTCTTTTGCATAACAAAATAAAAAAAATAAATAAATCCCTCCAGTAGCACCTTAGAGACCAACTAAGTTTGTTCTTGCATAGTTATTTAGTCTTTTTTCTTACATCGGTGGAGTTTGTTTTGTGTTATTTCTTATTTCATTTATTAAATTCGTATGCAGCCCTTCACCCAAAAATCTCAGGGCAGTTCACAGCATTAAAAATACAAGAAAAAACACAAATCAAAATACATAATAAAAAACAAGAACCAAACCAAACTGGGGGGGAAAAACCACGTTGCTGTCAAATGAGCTTTTGGGTTTTCTTTAGCAAATGCATGGCTTTGAAAGTACGTTTCAACGCTCTATAAACTCCTATTTCCCTAAACAGATCTAACCAATTAAACATGCTAACCAGTGTCTTTCCGCTCACAAAGATTAATGCCGCTGTCAAAGATTAACACCCCAGCAATCATGACAAAGCAGCCAAAGGTCTTGTAACTTTGGACCAAAACGATCGAGCCTATGAAATCGGCGTGATCTCGGCAAGTGAGGTATTTAGAGTAGAAACGGCTGTGCAGCAAAGAACATTTGTTGGAACAGGAATGTCACCTTTGTCCAACTGTAAGGATCCAGCGACTTGACCCCGATCATCTGGCACGCTGGATTTCTCTCTCCTGGGCCTGGCAGCAAGGTTCTGTTCTCTGCCCCCCATCCTCTTTAAATCAGCTATCTCTTCCTCACTTCTGGGGAAGACCCACTGGGAATATTCTAGCAACAGGCTGAAATCCCTGTCCACACTTTTGGAGATTAGTCTTGTTGGACACAGTGGGATTTCGGAGTAAGCACGCTTAGAGGGATACGGATTTCTCTTAACAGTCTTTAGTACTGTTAGAGAGTGGGTTGTTTGTCCAGTTAAGCCATATTCGCCCCACCTTGGACGGCGTCACGACTCAAGGATGAAGTTTGCAACTAGTGGGTGCTCTTCGGCCCAAGCATATTGCCACTTGAGGTCACTTTGAGCTGTGGCTGACACAACCTGCCGTCTCCAGGTTGGATTATCCTGCCACACATTGTATGTGGGTCTGCCTTCGAAAAACGGTCCCCTCAAAGCCCCCCAATGGAAACGAAGAGCAGCTGCAGGAGAACGTCGCTGCGCCGTAACACAACAGTCATCGTGATAAAGCACAAGGGGGGGACGGGCGGACCTTTTTCTGTCTGGGGGCCGCAATCCCTTCAGAACAATCTCCCGAGGGCCACTTGCCAGTGGCGGGCAAAAGCGAGTTGAGCAATTATGGTAATTTCCCCCTTGGGACAGTAGGCAAACTTCGACACACACAATCCTCTCTGTTCTCCGTTCGGATGAGCTAGAGGCACCGCCAAAGTTCAAGGGCATGTTCCAGTCAGGCAAAAATGTTTGGAGGTGTGAAGCTGAGGCCAGTGAGGGGTGCGTGTGACCTGGGGAGAGTTTCAAGGGCCAAATAGAAAGGCACCGAGGGCCGCATTAATTCCGTCTTGTAATTCTGACCTGTCGAATTCTACTGTGTCCTCATCCACCCCACCCTTTATTCCCACAGGACTTGCACCGGAGGAGTCCTACAGTGCATTGCAGTCCTTCTGTCGGAGCTGCAGGGGTACCAACTTGAATAAAATATTCCAGGGGCCCAGCATAATTGATCACAAGACACAGCGCGCGTGCACACATCATTTGAATAGCAATGCCCAACAACTTGGGTGGGGCATTGCCATTCAGCAACTTGGGGGAAAGGCAGGGACTCCCTCAAATATATATATATTTGGGGGTGCGAAGGGACCTTGGCCCCTAGGAGTTGGCTCCAATGCCAAGCTGTGAGTTTCCCATGCTACCTGCTACAGAATTAAAACATGAGCCCTGCAGGATCAGGCCAGGGGTGCATCCTGCTTTCACAGTCGCCAGACAGATTTCCATTGAGAAGAATCTGCATTTTTCTTTAGCCAACCACTCTTGGATTTGTAAGATATGCAACCTGTCAGACGCGCACCCCAACAATTCTGGTGCAAGAAGCGCAGGTAGAAATTCATCAGCAAAAACCTCTCTCCCGCCCCCCCATCCCGCCTGCCCTCCGCTGCGCTCTTTCGCCGTGATGAGAGACGGGAAGTTTCACCTGCGGAATGACAGCTCTCACCCCAACCCAGCTGTCAAACCCCAACGCGGAAAAGCGAGGGCTTCCTCCTGCAAGCCGTCGAGAAAGCCAGCGGGAGCGCGGAAAGCCAGCAGAGACGCGCAGCTCTCCGGCTGAGCTCCCTTCCACGCCGAGCCCGTCGGGGAAAGTGGGAGAAAACCGAACGGCCCGACGGCAGAGCCAGATCTCCTTCGACGGCGCGTCCCTTTGGGAAGGAAGAAGCCACCACCCTCTCATTCTCTCTCTCTCTCTCTGCTGGACGGCGCAGCCCTGGAGCCAAAGCAGGGCGGGAACGCGCAGACTTACCCAAAAGTAGAAGGGCGCCTTCGACGGTTTGGGAGCTGCAGCTGCTTGCCATCCTGCTCGAGCCTGTGCGTAGCGGGTTGCCGTCCGAAGGTTAAGGATGCGCGGGCGGCTGTGTTGTACAGGCAGGTGGCGCGGAGCTGCTGCTGCGACCGTCCGAAGAGAGACCTCGCCTCCTTTCTTCCCGGCAGGCGTTCCCTCGGGTTTTTATACCTTTCCTCAGTGGGTGCGGACGCGCGGCGGAAGCTGGCCCGAGGCTCATTGCCTCTGAAATTTCCCTAGTGATGAAATCGGAGGCCGGAGGTGGGGGAGCCTCCATCGCCTACCTGGCTGCCGCGTCTTTCTCGCCACCTGCCTGGGCGCAGCGGACGGAGAATTACGCGCGTCGCTGGGAGCGTTTGCTTCCAGAGGGAGGTTCTTAGGCGCGCGGGGAGCCGCGAGAAGGAAGCAGAACGTCCTTATACAGACGCAGCACAGCTTGCTGGACGGAAGTCGCTCCCGTTCTGCAGAACTACCCTTCTTTTTTCCCCTCAGAAATTAGATTTTATAAATATGAATTAATAACCATGTAGAGAGATTACTCTGAATCTCTGGACTTCCTCTCATCCCCTCCATGGGTTCCTGTTGTCAACATTTTCAACTGCATATTATTTCGTAATCTATATTTTATGTCTATCCATATTGTCCATAGTATTTGTTACATTGTTAAGTGAGATTAAAAATCCTGCTAATGTTTCCATCTGCTTACAGCAGTGTTTTTCAACCTTTTTTGGGCAAAGGCACACTTGTTTCATGAAAAAAATCACGAGGCACACCACCATTAGAAAATGTTAAAAAATTTAACTCTGTGCCTATATTGACTATATATAAAGTAATTCTCTTGAATAGGAATCAAATAAACAAATTTTTCCCACGGCACACCAGGCAACATCTCGCGGCACACTAGTGTGCCGCGGAACAGTGGTTGAAAAACACTGGCTTACAGTGTTCTTCTAAATAAATGATAAACTTTTCCCATTCTTTCTTGAATTTCTTGTCTTCTTGGTCTCAGGGTTTACCCGCCAGTTTTTCCATTTCAGCGTAGTATAACAGCTTAGTTTGGACTTTTTAAAGATGGGGGCGGCCATGGTTTGTTACGGAGAGCATCTGCTGTAGTTGGAGCAAACGGGGGCTTCTCCCCTTCTTTTCCCTTGTTGGCTTTCCACCACCCTTCTGAGTAATACCCCTCTCCACTCTCTCACTATATATAAGGGTCTGGTGACTTCTATTTCAGTGTATCTGAAGAAGTGTGCATGCACACGAAAGCTCATACCAAGAACAAACTTAGTTGGTCTCTAAGGTGCTACTGGAAGGATTTTTTTTATTTTATTTTCTATTTTGTTTTGACTATGGCAGACCAACACGGCTACCTACCTGTAACAAGCTCTGATTGTTTGTGCACATTTGCTCAGAAGTAAGTGTCACCGTGGTCAGTAGGGACTTGCAAAGCACGACCGGGCTTCTGAAAACAAGGGCAACCTGATAGTGGATTCAGGCTCGTTCAAAACAAAACACAAGATATAAATGTCTGGTTACGGGGATTAATCTACCATTTAATTTGGCATTATCTCAATATGCTAAATGCAGTGCTGTTCCAGTAAGACTGCAGCCATTTATTTGCCAGTGGCAAGTGAATTGCACTCACTTATGAAGAAATCTAAGCAAATTTCTATTAACTAACCAATATTTGGAGGAGAAAATCATCTCCACCAAACAGTCTTTCACAGGGCAAAGGGCCCTACGATAAAAGTCAAATGTACATGCTCAGAGTTGTGAAAGGCTGTCTGAAAATTAATTGTACACAGCTCAGTCTTAAGCGTTTAGCATTTGTGAAATAGTATTTAATGAGCTTCATCTCTACTGCCTTGATTTCATCCTTACATCTAAGGAGGGATCAGAATCATTATCCCTATTTTGCAGATGGGATGACTGAGGCCGAGAGACTTGCTTGCTTAAGACCCCCCCTAGTGAGTTCATGGTAGGAGTGAGATTCCTGCTCAGGGTTTCCGAATTCACAGCAGTCTTTATCAACTATAGTACACCATCTCTCAGTACCCCTGTATTCAGTGGGAATTAATCCTCAAAGTCTGCGTAAGATGACAGCCTCGGGCTGTAGATCAATTGAGGATAAGCCCAGCAAATCAGAGCAGGGTTTACTTCTGAGTAAATATGCATATATTCAAGTCTCTAAGGTATGGGTAGGCAAACTAAGGCCCGGGGGCTGGATCAGACCCAATCGCCTTCCAAATCCGGCCCGCGGACTGGTCTGGGAATCAGCATGTTTATACATGAGTAGAATGTGTGCTTTTATTTAAAATGCATCTCTTGGTTATTTGTGGGGCATAGGAATTCGTTCACCCCCCCAAAAAAAGTATAGTCCAGCCCCCCACAAGGTCTGAGGAACGGTGGACCGGCCCCCTTCTTAAAAAGTTTGCTGACCCCTGCTCTAAGGCCACCAAAAGATGTAATGGATCTGTCACTGAATCAATGAATTGCAGGGAGGGAAGCTCAGGTGTTGGGGCCACACCAGCACTTGGGTGAGGATATTAAAACCCTTCCCTCTATATCGTTCTGTATTCTTTCCACTTTTGAGGAGGCAATATAGTGCAGGGGAATTTTCCAGCTCTCATTTTTGTCCCCCCCCACCACCACCAAATTAAAGCAAAAGAAAATCATGGAAGTTATAATCATGGAACTCTCTACAGTATCTGGTGCTGTTGCTTTGAGTGGTGTGGTGCCCATGTTTATCTTATCTATTGATTTTCCAGTTATTCCTAGTAATACTTGCTGAAAAAACAGAGCAAGCTTGAAGACAAATTTTCCCTGTGGTTTGCTGGGATCCAGGAAAGTCTGACCAGGCTGAGTGTCCGGCTAGGGAAGGTCCCGCTTGGAAACTTCCTGGTTATGCAAAGGGTTTTGGGTCGGTGGTTTTATACAACTGTCACAATGGAAAGAGACTCTCAGAGAAAGGAAGGCTCTCAGAATGAAGGGGATATCATCTTCTACACACCATGAATGCAGATGGGTTGAACACAGTTATTCCCTCTTCCCAGGGAATCCTGGGAATTGTAGTTCCAACCTTAAGATTTCTAAGATCTCCTTGCTCTGGCTAGACTGCAGTTTTGGACTCAGCTGCCAGAGCAAGTTTTTAAAAAGGGAAAACACGGAAAAGGTGGAATAATCTCCACAGGCTATAGGCCTATAGTTTTGGAGATTGAACTGTGGTGGGGATCCCTTTATTTATTTACACGTATTTAAATAATATTTTTATTTAATTTTCAACAAAGATAATAACAACAAACAACAAACACAACACACACACACACAGTATCAAATCCATAAAATGGGGTTCTCTGAATCCTGTGACTTCCCTCCCCACCCCACCCCACCCCTGGTTCCTTAAATTTCCTTTTCAACTGCATATCAATTCTATTCCAAATTATTTTTTCTACCTCAAATTTCCTGTACTATTTCTAAAATTACAAGTGTTCTTAAAATCCTGCCAATGTATTAACCTGTTTACAATACTTTTGCAAATACATGATAAACATTTCCCATTCTTTTTCAAATTTCTTGTCTTTTTTAAATTTCTTGTCATCTTGATTTCTGAGCTTTCCGGTTAGTTTCGCCATTTCAGCGTAGTCCATTAACTTGGTTTGCCAATCTTCTTTGGTCACGACTGCTTCCTCTTTCCATCTTTGGGCTAACAGTATCCAGGAGGCCATCGAAGCATACATAAACAATTTTTTCCTGGTTTTTTGGAATTTCCGCTCCTTTTGGGAAATGATTTATAATGAAATGAAAAAAAAATGTTTAGAGTAAATTTTGTTAAAAACAAACAAACAACCAGAAGCCTTTTTATTAGGCTTCTGGTTTTTTAACAAAGGTTACCCTAAACATTTTTTTCATTTCATTATAAATCATTTCCCCAAAGTTTTTAACCTTCCTACATTCCCACCACATACGAAAAAGTACCCGCTGTTTCTTTACATTTCCAACACTTATTAGAACTTGTTCTATACATTTTTGCTAATTTAACCAGGGTTAAATACCACCGATACATCATTTTCATGTAATTCTCTTTCAGTGAAGTGCATGCAGTAAATTTCATATCTGACTTCCAAAGCCTTTCCCAATCTGTCATTAGTATGTTATGTCCCACATCTTCCGTGTGGGCATCCCTTTAAAAGAGCAGTCTTCTAATAATCAGATGGCAAAAAATGGCAGTGTAGTTTCTGTCTCTTTGTCATGTGCCTTAAAAAAAAAAAGGCAGGCTTCTGGGTCAAGGCAATGAATGGTCCATATAGCTTTGAGCCTTTCCTGGATGCTTTGCAGGTAGTGTAAAGTGGAAACAAGGCAGTCATGGAATATTCCATTCACTGCTGGTTGGTCTTCTATTTCAGGTGCAGGAGATCTGACTACCTCCCCTCCTGGGGGGGACAGCCCTTTGACCCTTTCCAAGAGCTTGTAGATCAAGCAATTGCATTTGCTTCCTAGAAGAAAAGCTAGCTCTAAAGTTCAAGCTCTGCCAGAGGCACACAGCATGACCGTGAGTATTAAACACCATATCGCACTGGTCCTGAAAGATCTACACTGCATCCCAGTACGTTTCCGAGCCACAATTCAAAGTGTTGGTGCTGACATTTAAACCCCGAAACGGCCTGAAGGAGTGTCTCCACCCCCATTGTTCAGCCCCGAGGTCCAGCTCCGAGGGCCTTCTGGCGGTTCCCTCACTGCGAGAAGTGAGATAACAGGGAACCAGGCAGAGGGCCTTTTCGGTAGTGGCACCTGCCCTGTGGAACGCCCTCCCATCAGATGTCAAGTAAATAAACAGATATCTGACTTTTAGAAAATGTCTGAAGGAAGCCCTGTTGATGGAAGTTTTAGATCATGGGTAGGCAAATTAAGACCTGGGAGCCGGATCTGGCCCAATCGCCTTCTAAATCCGCCCACGGACGGTCCGGGAATCAGCGTGTTTTTACATGAGTAGAATGTGTGCTTTTATTTAAAATGCATCTCTGGATTATTTGTGGGGCATAGGAATTTGTTCATCCCCCCCCAAAAAAATATAGTCCAGCCCCCCATAAGGTTTGAGGGACAGTGGGCCAGCCCCCTGCTGAAAAAGTTTGTTTTAGATGCTTTATTATGTTTCTATACAGTGCTTTTTTCTGAGGGGACGCAGGGCTACGCATACCCCTAAACATTTTGTGAATCTAAATTTGGCCTCATTGAGGGGCAGTATTTCAGTATCAGTAGGAAAATGAAAGTACCCCTAAACATTTTTTTAATAGAAAAAAAACACTGTTTCTATATGCATTGGAAGCTGCCCGGAGTGGCTGGGGCAAGCCAGCCAGATGGGCGGGGTTTAAATAATAAAATTACTACCAATAAAAATATTACTCAGGAGCTGCAATCCTTCCACGAGGGTCTTGTCCTTGGAAATCAGCAGTGAAGCCAGATCTCCCGCTAGACTGTGTGCGGCTCGACTGCCCTTAGTAGTGGCTGCTCTGCTGCCCAAAGCTTGGAGTTTCTGTCAAGAGTAATTTCAAACATTGTTCTCGGTCACAAAACCAGCCATCCATTGGAAGGAATTTGGTCACAGCCTTTGGGCTCCAGCCGTTCCGTCAACCGCAGATCTCGATGGGTGACTGCAGGCTGGGCGAAGGGCTCCCTTTTTATTTGTGCTAAATTTACCCACTGTGAAATGAATGGCACGAGCACCTGTCCCAGCCGAAAGGGCCTATCATGGAGCCAGGCGCAGGAGGTGGCATTACACGGGTTCCTTGCCAAGACCCTTCTGCGAAATACCTTGCATGCACGGAAAAGAATGCCAAGTTTGTTGCCAAATGGGTCATATCTCACGGCAGGCATTGTTCTGTGGTCACAAGGACCTGTCTACTGTTCTTATCTAAGCAGCATCAACAGAATGGAAGGAAATGCATTCTAGACCTGCAGCGGTGCTCAAACTCTTGCTTGGTCGAGACAGGAGTATTTCTTGGACCCTGAGAGAGGATTTGTTGTATGTATGTATGTATGTATGTATGTATGTACAGTGCCGGATTTACATATAAGCTAATCAAGCTATATCTTGGGGCCCCACTCTCTTGGCCTCCCTCCCAAATATATTTCTTATTAATTGCATTTCACTATTAAAATACTTTTTCTTAATTGTATTTCAGTTCAACAATTACTTTGATAAAATACATATTTTGTTATGTGCGAATGGCTTTAGATACCTGTTAGATTACCATATAGCATATATTCAACACAAAAAACAGTGACAATGTGTTGTTGACAAAGGACAGCTGGACATTACCTTCAGGAGCTTAGGGCCTCATCAAATTTAAATCTGGCCCTACATACATACATACATCCATTCAGTGGAACCTTGGCTCTCAAACGCCTTGGTACTCGAACATTTTGGCTCCCGAACGCCAAAAACACCTTTCGGAAGCCGAACGTCTGATGTGGTTGTCAGTTATTGTTTCCATGGTGCCTGCGCCAATCAGAAGCTACACCTTGGTTTTCAAAGGTTTCAGAAGTCAAATGGACTTCCAGTATGGATTACGTTCGAGAACCAGGTACCGATGGTTTATTGAATATTTACAGACAAACATATAAAAACACTGGCAGGATTATTGTAATAACCTGCAGCTACATAAGAGTATGGGACACGGGTGGTGCTGTGGGTTAAACCACAGAGCCTAGGGCTTGCGATCAGAAGGTCAGCGATTCGAATCCCCATGATAGGGTGAGCTCCTGTTGCTTGATCCCAGCTCCTGCCAACCTAGCAGTTCGAAAGCACGTCAAAGTGCAAGTAGATAAATAGGTACCGCTCCGGCAGGAAGGTAAACGGCGTTTCCGTGCACTGCTCTGGTTTGCCAGAAGCGGCTTAGTCATGCTGGCCACATGACCCGGAAGCTGTACGCTGGCTCCCTCGGCCAATAAAGCGAGATGAGCGCCGCAACCCCAGAGTCGTCCGCGACTGGACCTAATGGTCAGGGGTCCCTTTACCTTTACCTTTACATAAGAGTATATATTTAAAGACGATAAATAAATGGGTAAGTTAGGTTAATTTGGATATGCAGAAGATATTAAAAATAAATTTAAGGAACCGCAGAAAGAGGGGGGAAGGAAGTCAAGTTTTGAAATGTCAAAATGACTGTAAAATCAGTGAAATGTATATATATGAAAAGTATGCACACACGGTATATATATATTTGTGTGTGTCTGTTAAAACATATAGATAATTACAATAGCAGCAGCAAAGCAGCTGCCTTTCCATTAAAAGCAGTCAAGTTCCCAGAAACCTGCTGGAACAGGAAGGTCTTTACCTGCCGGCAGAAGGAAGCAGCCAGTCTCGCTTCTCTAAGGAGGGAGTTCCAGAGTCTGGGAGAAGCCACCGAGAAGGCCCTCTCCTGCATCCCCAAACAAGCATTACTGGGAGGGTGGCAGGACCAAAAGGAGGTCCTCCAACAAAGATCTCAGTACCCAGGTAGGTTCATCTGAGGGAACAGGGTCTTTCAGATAGCTCGGAACTAAGCCATATAGGGCTTTAACAGGTCATAGCCTGTATTTTGATTGTGCCTCGAAACAGACAGGAAGCCAGAGGAGCTCTTCCAGTAAGGAAGTTGTATGCTCCCTATAACCAGCCCTGGTCAACAATCTGGCTCACCCTTTAGAGAATTACAGCCAACATCTGTGCTACTACGGAGAAAAATTCAGCACACACACAGAATGCTCTCCTCTCTCCTAAACAGGAATGGATGACTATAGCAACGGTGGTCAACATGGCATCCTCCAGATTTCGGTTGACTACAACTCCCATCGGTCCAAGACAGTGCAGCCAATGGTCAGGGATTATGTGAATTGTAGTCTGGCAACGTCTGGAGAGCATCTCGTCAGCGGAGCCCAAACTATAGAATTTATTTCTTGAGAACCGGTGTAGGAAGCATCCTTGCTTCATGATTTGCTGTGTATACTTCCTTCCTCATGGCTTGCAATATATACACAAAACTAACCACAAGCAAATGTAATGTTGACGAAGGCTGGCCTATAGGTGTGATTCTTGCATTTGTTGAGGAGTTCAGGAGTCTACCTTCAGTACTGGAGATGGTATGCTAAAGGCAAAAGAGGTATAGGACCCCTGGACAGTTAGGTCCAGTCAAAGGCAACACTGGGGTTGCGGCACTCATCTCACTTCAGGCCAAGGGAGCCGGCGTTTGTCCACAGGCAGCTTTCCAGGTCATGTGGCCAGCATGACTAAACCGCTTCTGGCGCAACGGGACACCGTGACGGAAACCAGAGTGCACGGAAACACTGTTTACCTTCCCGCCGCAGTGGTACCTATTTATCTACTTGCACTGGTGTGCCTTCAAACTGCTAGGTTGGCAGGAGCTGGGATAGAGCAATGGGAGTTCATGCCGTCACAGGGAATCAAAACGCTGACCTTCCGACTGGCAAGCCCAAGAGGCTCGGTTGTTTAGACCACAGCAGCACCTGCGTCCCTTGCTAGTACCAGTTGCTAGAGGACAAATGTGGGGAGATTGCTGCTGTGTTCCTGTCCTGCTTGTGGTCCCCTATAGGTATCTGGTTGACCACTATGAAAACAGGACGCGGGGTTAGATGGGCCTTAGGTCTGATCCAGCAGCCTTTTCTGGGAGTATTGAGTCCCTCTGACATGGCTGAGAAGTGGGCAGTAAGGCCTTGTGCTCTGGAGCAGTTCAAATGGGCTATAGACCAAGCACTTGTTTTGCATACGGGAAACAGGTGGTTCGATCCCTGTCAGCTCTAATTTAATGCTAAGTTGTCAGTCTGAGGGGTTGGGGAGCCCTTCTAAGACTGCAAAGAACCTCTTTCGGTCAGCACTGTCAGAATAGAGTGAGCTGGACCCTCGAGGAAAAGACCTGGATAAAGTTTAATACTGGCTTCATTCCACATCAACATTGCAACACATGACTGTCGTTTCTGGGTGTTAGCTGTGGCATCTTTCATAATTGTCTCTGAACCCCATAGATCATGGAAGCTGCTGTAGATGACATTTCCTTGCATCTTACACCTTGAATGCATCAATTCGATGCATTCGGTTGGTGGGGGCTATTGATGGTGGAGCTGGTGTCTTGCAATGCAGGGGGTGACGTCCACTGGGGTTCCTTCCAACTCTCCAATTCTATGATTCTATGAAACACATTTTGTTGTTGTTTAGTCATTTAGTCGTGTCCGACTCTTTGGGACCACATGGACCAGAGCACACCAGGCACTCCTGTCTTCCACTGACTCCCGCAGTTTGGTCAGACTCATGTTGGTAGCTTCGAGAACACTGTCCAACCATCTCATCCTCTGTCGTCCCCTTCTCCTTGTGCCCTCCATCTTTCCCAACATCAGGGTCTTTTCCAGGGAGTCTTCTCTTCTCATGAGGTGGCCAAAGTATTGGAGCCTCAGCTTCAGGATCTGTCCTTCCAGTGAGCACTCAGGGCTGATTTCCTTCAGAATGGATAGGTTTGATCTTCTTGCAGTCCATGGGACTCTCAAGAGTCTCCTCCAGCACCATAATTCAAAAGCATCAATTCTTTGGCGATCAGCCTTCTTTATGGTCCAGCTCTCACTTCCATACATTACTACTGGGAAAACCATAGCTTTAACTATACGGACCTTTGTCGGCAAGGTGATGTCTCTGCTTTTTAAGATGCTGTCTAGGTTTGTCATTGCTTTCCTCCCAAGAAGCAGGCGTCTTCTAATTTCGTGACTGCTGTCACCATCTGCAGTGATCATGGAACCCAAGAAAGCAAAATCTCTCACTGCCTCCATTTCTTCCCCTTCTATTTGCCAGGAAACCTAATACTCGAATTAACCATTAAGGAAATCAAGGGGACAAAAGGACATGGGAGGGGATGATGACCATATCCTCTGGAAGCTCAACCCAGTTCCACAACTTTGCTTTGTATTGGTTGGATCCAGACTTAGTCATTCTTAGAGTCCAACTATTGAAAGCAATAATCCCATTGATTTCAATGGGTCTACTCTAGGCATGACTAAGTTTGGATTTGACCCTATGGCTTTTAGATCCCTCAGCCAAGGGATTTGAGTAGTTGTCCTAGTTCACTCTCCTCAGCAGGACTCATGAGATCCCATTGCCCTGACCAACAGCGTCAGAACAGGTCTGAGTCTGGGTCCTTAGAAGACTGCCATTCAGGGATGCCCTGACGCATCTGCACCAAGTGCCCAAGGAGAGAAACAAGAAGTTCAGAGGATGAGTGCGGTCTCATTGGGAGGAGGGATCTCAGTCGCCTGGAAGGAAGCAGTCTTGAGAAACCACTCCAAAAGAGGAGCCTTCCCTAGACATGGAATATTGCTCCTGTTATTGGCCTGTTGCAAATACTCCCTTTTGGGTTGAGGAATTTTGGATGATGCTGATCTAGATCTAGAGATGTACTTAGGTTCCCTTGTGCCCTTGGCAAGGAGCTCCGCCGAGGCACCCAGAGGAGCCTGCACACCTCACCCAGCTGCCCAGAGCTGCGGAGAAGGAGCCCAGGGCCCTTGGCGGGGGCCAACCTCGCCAAACCTAGGTACACCTCTGCCTAGTTGGATTCCCAACTCAGATTTGGTACTGAAGATCCTTTGGTTGTCTTGGTGGATGTCTTAGAAGAAGGACAGGAGGAGTCAACCCCCTTAACTCTCGTGAACCTCTTAGCAGTGTTCAAAACCATTGGTAGGACCGGACATACAAAAATGTTCATGCACAAAACAAAACCCAACGTAGAAATAACCGTCCTACCCACAGAAGGATGAACAGTGTGTGTGTGTGTGTGTGTGTGTGTGTGTGTGTGTGTGTGTCACAACCAAAAACCAGACCATTAAACTAGACTGTTACACTTCAGACTATGAGTGGAGGATTTCTCATCTGGCCATAGAGCAAGGACGAAGAATCTGGGATCATGCAGATTTTGTTAGATTCCATTGCCCGTTGGCCCCAGCCAGAGCAGACAATGGTTAGGGTTGATGGGAGCGGTGGTCCAGAAACACATAATCCCAGAATTGTAAAGTTGGAAGGGATCCCTAGTCGTCTTACTCCAACCCTCTGCAATGCAGAAACCCTTTGCCCAATGTGGGACTCAAACCCACGACCCTGAAATTAAAAGGCGCATGCTCTGCCTGTTGAGCTATCCCAGGCATCTGAAAGGCCGCATATTCCCTGCCGTTGTCGTGGAGGATGCTGTGATGGACCTCTTGGGTTGAGCAATGCAGCCACTTACAGGAAAATGTATGCCAGTTCACCAATCGGGGCTGCAATCTTCTGCTCACTTACTAGCACCCAGCGGGACTTTCTTTCTGAGCAAGCCTGCTTTGGAGTGGGCTGAAGCCCTAGCAACTCTGCGTGCTAAACAATCTGACGCAGGATAGCCAAACGGAGTTTACTCGCTGGTGATTCATTTGGCGCCTCTGCATTTTAAGGAAGGTCAAGAGGCCTGGTGGAGGGCCGTATGTGGTGTGTGTTTCTACATGCTCCAGTCATAACAACACTGCTCATTATTCACCGAGGATATTGCCTGGATAAACATCATCACTGTGGCTGAGGGGTTCGGATGCCTGCAGGCAGGGACACTTGTCAGTTCATGTTTGCAGGATATTAAATAGCCCATACATTTCTCATAGAGATTATCTCCCTGCTCCATGTCCCCACATTTTAACAACACTGGGGTCATTTCTGGGCTGTGTTGGAGCAGATTCTTGCTTTACTTCCATTAAAGGGGATATTCTGCCGCAATTCTCTGCCCTGGTTTCATTATGTGCTAATTGCAAGGATGCGGGTGGCGCTGTGGTCTAAACCACTGAGCTTCTTGGGCTTGCCAATCAGAAGGTCGGTGGTTCGAATCCCCGCGATGGGGTGAGCTCCCGTTGCTCTGTCCCAGCTCCTGCCAACCTAGCAGTTCGAAAGCACACCAGTGCAAGTAGATAAATAGGTACCGCTGTGGCGGGAAGGTAAACGGTTTCCGTGTGCTCTGGTTTCCGTCACAGTGTCCCATGCGCCAGAAGTGGTTTAGTCATGCTGGCCACATGACCTGGAAAGCTGTCTGTGGACAAACGGGCTCCTTCGGCCTGAAAGCGAGATGAGCGCCGCAACCCCATAGTTGCCTCTGACTGGACTTAACCGTCCAGGGGTCCTTTACCTTAATTGCGAGGGGTTCCTACATTTTGTCAGGTATCCCATCATGTAAAAGAAAAGAGAGAAATATGAAGTGATTGCTGCTATTGTTCCTAAGGGGATTTTTCCACACTTGCGGCAGGTTTCATTCAAATACTTCCACCGACCTCTTACCCTGTAACTAATTTATCTCATAGACTTTGCTGATGTTTGTAATTGCTAGGGAAACATTGGATTGCTGCCTAGTAATATTGGTTTACTTTGATTACAGACTTGTATCTATTTAAAGCTAACATGGCTGGAACAATTAATTGGAAAATCCTTTTTTTCATATTGTAGTGTACTTGAAACCATTATCACCATCTCACCATAGTGCATTATCTTATCTCCAGGGCTATTTAATATCTATATGAAACTGCTGGGAGTGGTCATTAGGAGTTTTGGGGCAAAGTGCCATCTGAATCGAGAGAGGCCATGTAGTCCCTGGACCAGAGCCTGGGTGCAGTGGTGAGATGGAGGAGGGAAACTAAGCTGAGCTTGAATCCTGGCAAGATGGAGGCGCAGGGGGTGAATGTCCGAGAAATTGATTCAGTTGCACTTTCTCTGAAATAGCAGTCTGGCAGTCTGGGGGTGCTTCAGGATCCAACTTGGTCAATGGAAACCCAGGTGGCTTCCGTGGCTAGCAGCACCTTTTGCCAGCAGGTACAACAGCTACAGGGACACGGATGGCGCTGTGGGTTAAACCACAGAGCCTAGGGCTTGCTGATTGGAAGGTCGGCGGTCCGAATCCCCGCAACGGGGTGAGCTCCTGTTGCTCGGTCCCAGCTTCTGTCAGCCTAGCAGTTCGAAAGCACGCCAGTACAAGTAGATAAATAGGTACTGCTCCGGCTTCTCTTACAATGGCAATGGTGCCCACCTGAGAGGTGACAGAACTGAGTTCCGGTGACTTCTGGCTGGGGAAAAAGCCCTGGACTGATAATTTGTACCAGTCATAGGAAGTTGGAGGGACAGAGAATTCCTGCCAACCATCTCATTTAAAAACCCTTAGCTGACATGTTCCATTCAAGTAGACGTTGTTGTTGTTGTTGTTGTTGTTGTTGTTGTTGTTGTTGTTGTTGTTGTTGTTGTTGTTGTTTATACCACTCAAGCATCCTAGAATTGTAGATTGAAGGGACCCTGAGGGTAATCTTGTCCAACCCCCTGCAGTGCAAGAATTTCAACTAAAACATCTGTGACAGATGACCATCCAACCTCTGCTTAAAAACCTCCAATGACCTGGTCATGTTTGTATTGGTGGTAACAGTTCTCCCCTTCATTCAGACGGTCCATCTTGGAGACCAATGGATTCTAAGGGGTTCCTGAATGCTCTGGGGCAGATCTGTGGCCTATGAGCTTCATTCAGGTAGTTCCATTCCGTGTCTGTCAAAGTACAATCACAAAACATACAGGATCTGGTGCATAGCATTAAAATTGCTACAACAAGCAGAAAAAATTATTCAGCAGTCCACCAAGACCTTCAGCAGTTCTCAAGTTGTCAGGGGGGGGGAGAGTTTGGAACTGCTGCTCTGAGGGACTTTCTCAACTGACATAGAATCGTAGAGTTGGAAGGGACCACAAGGGTCATCTAGTCCAACCCCCTGCAGTGCAGGATTATGTTGCCCAAGGTGGGGCTCGAACCTATGACCCTGGAATCAAGAGTCTCATGCTCTACTGACTGAGCTATATAGCTAGTGCTGCTGTCAAAGTCCTAGTCACCCTTTGAGAACAAAAGGCAAGATATATTTCCTCTGAATTAAAAGTTACCAAGCTTCTGCCACAGAGCTGCATTGTATGATGTTTGTATGAAGTATGACCGGAAAGTTTGATGGATGGTCACAGAAATCGGACAGTGAGAAATATTCGAACATACAATCGGCATCAGAAACCCACGAAATGCTCACAATTGTGTACGGAGATGAAGCTGTAACTCAAAAGACAGTGTACGAGTGGTTTAAGCATTTCTGTGAAGGGCGGCAAACCATCGAAGATGACCCTCGGTCTGGCAGACCACCGATGAGCAGAACGGTGGCATATGTCGACAAAGTCCATGAGTAATTGATGCGGGATCGGCGTTTGTCCGTCCGAATGATGGCGGAAGAATTGCATATTCCGCGTGAAATCGTTACTGAGGTTACTGAGTTGTCCCACCCTCCATATTCTCCCGATCTGGCCCCACCGGATTTCTTTCTTTTTCCAAAACTGAAATCTGCACTGAAAGGGCACAGATTTCCCAACATTTCACACATCCAAGCTGCTGTGATGAGGGAACTGAAAGCAATACAAAAAGAGGACTTCTCCAGAAGTTTCCAACAGTTCTACGAACGTTGTCAACGGTGCATTGTATCAGAGGGGGCTTCCATAAAGGCCTGTACGGCGTTTCCGTGCGCTGCTCTGGTTCGCCAGAAGCGGCTTAGTCATGCTGGCCACATGACCCGGAAGCTGTACGCCGGCTCCCTCGGCCAGTAACGCGAGATGAGCGCCGCAACCCCAGAGTCGGACATGACTGGACCTAATGGTCAGGGGTCCCTTTACCTTTTAAGGTATGTATGTTTGAATATTTCTCGCTGTCCAATTTCTGTGACCATTCACCGAACTTTCCAGTCACACCTTGTATAATCTTAAAGCAATAAAATCTAAAATATATTTTTTTAAAGTATAGATGTACTTTATACTTTAGTTTAAAACACCCCAACGTTTCATCTGGATCAATACTAGCTTAACTTGTAACTACGCATTAATTACAAGTGATCTGCTTTGTCTCATGATCTACCAGGACATTTGGAGAGGTAAATCTCCATCCTTGGGTTTATTTTTACGCATACTTGGGTAATCACCAGATAACAGAGGAAGGCATCACTCACCTCAACCCTGAAGAGCCCAGCTCGTGTTTCATTAAGCCTCTTAATCTCGGCATTCCAGTTTAATCAAACAAAAACAGATGGTGGGTGGGGCTGAGACTTCAAAGAAGTGTGACTAGCCCAAGATCACCCAGAAGCTGCATGTGGAGGAGCGGAGACGTAAACCCGGTTCACCAGATTACAAGACCACCACTCTCAACCACTACACCACACTGGCTCCCACTGTACTCCAGGTTTTACCAAAACTAAAAGGTAGAATAATCATAACCATACAGTGTCTCACATGGGGATGATGCTCAAGATGATGATGATGATGATGATATTATTATTAAAAGGCTTCAATCTACTCTTCTTTCCCCTCCAAAAGGTTGATTCTGTAATCTTTGGCAAGGCAGTAAAAGTTCCTGTCATTCGTGACCTGTAGAATGAAGCACGTGGCTACTGAACAGACCTCAGAGATTCAATTTTTCTTCTTTATTTGGAATGTGGAGAGGGTCAGGGAGAGACGCCAACGTTGTTTTGGTCTACGGATTCACTTACTAGGTGCCCTGTTGACTTCCCAATCCCAACCCTGATGAGATGTATTTCTGTTTAAATTATTTCTATAACTGCATCTATACATATAAATTGGCATAAGGACCAGGGCATTTTTTTCAGCCGGAACTTGCCAAAACTCAGTTCCGGCACCCTCGGGTGGGCACCATTGCCATTATGAGAGAACAAGGTTCATGGAGCGTTCCGGCACCTCTTTCTCTAGGAAAATAGCACTGGCTAAGGACCTGTGGTGCAAATGGGTCTCTACAGCCACAGCAGGCACTGTGAGTCTCCAGCAGCCTTGAAATTTCCTATCAATGTGGGCAGCAGGCTGAGCAGATGAACAGGTGTGAAGTGTAGGGCACCTAAGGAAGAGAGTCATTGGCCTTATTTCTTCCACTGCAGACCCACTTGTTCACTCTGATTGACCCTTTCATCTTCCCACACACCCCACTTATTCACAATGACATCCCAAACGACCTGCCCCTCTCTCAATCCAACACATTCACTTAACTCGTGAAAAAGAGGAGGTTAGATTTTGTGATAAAAGCATCATGCATCCTGAACCACCCGGGTGCCCCAACTGAAGTCAGATCTACCACATCACACTGGTCAGTGTGAGACAGCAGCAAGCATGCTGGATATGTGTTGCGAGATCTGGGTTCAAATCTCCACACAACTGTAATGCAGTGAATGTAGAGACCAATCGCCCTCGCTCAGTTTAACCAATTCCACAGGAAACCAATGTAGCTGTTGTTCCACTGAAATTCTTCACTTTCCCCCTTGCAAAACCCTGATATCACTAGCTTTGAATGGAGTTAGCCACTTCTCTCAGAAAAAGGCAATTGTTGCTTTTACATGCAGATTTAAAACCTACCATTGCCCAACAGTGAAGATGTGTGTTTTATTCTGGATGTCAGGTCTGGTTTATTAAGGACCTGAAGTCAAGCTTTGGTTGGTAACCTGTGCACAGTGTAAATCCCATGAACTCAATGAGATTTAAGAAGCCCAGCTGTGTGCAGGATTACGTCCTGATTTTCAGATGTTTGAATGAGTTGATACTTGGATTTATCAATGGAGCATGCAGGTGCCCTTTGTCCTCCAGCTGTTCCCCAGCAAGCCCTTTCTTGTGATAAGGATGGCATTAAAAGCAAGGTTTCCTAAACTAGTATCATCTTCCAGGTGTTGCTAGACTACATCTCCCATCATCACTCCCTGGCTGGGGCTAGTGGGTATCTGATAGTATCTGGAGGGCACAAGGTTGGGAAAGGGAATTTAGACAAACTCACAAAGGAGAGGCTTCTCAATAGCCATGACAGTTAAATGGAAGCAGCAGTATGCCTCTGAATACCAGAATCTGGGGACAAACTACAACTTGATGAGGGCTATTTCCTCTGTTCCCTGCTTCCTGTAGGAGATATGATAGCCATCTTCAAAGATCTAAAGGGGTGTCCCATGGATGATGAAGCAAGCTTGTTTTCTCCTGCTCGGGAGGGTAGGAACTGAACGTGTCTCCAAGAAATGAGATTCTGATGAAACATCAGGAAGAACTCTCAGGTGCTAAGAGCTGATCAACAGTGGAACAGACCACCTTGAAAGGTGATGGACTCTCCTTCCATGGAGGTTTTGAAGCAGAGGTTGGATGGCCATCGCCATGGGTGCTTTAGTAGAGATCCCTGCATTGCAGGGGGTTGGACCAGATGACCCTCAGGATGCCTTCAAACTCTACAATTCTACAATGCTATCTTCCTATGATGCTCATTTATACAGCTGGTCAGAGGCGTAGGAAGGTCAGGTGGTACCCAGTGCGGAAAATTTCTTGTCACCCCCCATTGATTCCCCCCCCTGCAAAAATGGTTTTACATTATTTCATATTTTCTTACAAAGGAATAATAACAAGTAATAATAAAAAAACTTTTATTTATATCCCGCCCTCCCCGGCCGAAGTCGGGCTCAGGGTGGCTAACATCAGATACATAACATTGGTATAAAATCAAACAATAATTAAATTACCTCCTAAAAACATCTCAAAATCAAATTAAAGTCTAATTAGATGGCTTTCCACAGGGTTAGGGTTGGGAACAGTAAGTGCTCCACTGAACTGAAATTTCAGCCTTCACGACATAGGAAAACAGCCAAGTAAACAGCTATTTTGGTGGAGGAGGGTCAAGATATTAACCGATATGCATGAAATTTCATATATAGCTATATAATCCCTAGTATAGTAAGATAAGACCTTTGGAGCAGGCATTTTTTTTAAAAAAAGTTTTTTTTATGAACCGCCCTAGTAGGGCAGTAATTGTTCCTTGATAATTTGTCACCCCCTCCATTATGGAAACTGGGGCGCACCGCCCCCTACGCCCCCCTTGCTACGCCCCTGCAGCTGGTAGCTCTTGGACAAGATCTACAGCTAGAGGGAGACCCAGAAGCTTTGCCCTCCAGTTTGTTGAGTGCAACAGTGAGGCCAACCTGTGAGCTTTCATCTGTGGGGATGCCTCCTTTAGGCCCTTTGAAACCTTTAGGCAGGACCTGGATAGGCAGGTTGAGATTTGCCTCATCACCGAGAGCTTTTCAAAATGCCAAACAAACATATGTATTATATAAGGGAAGCAAAGGAGCCTCTCTGCCCGCGGAAAAGTGATGTTGACAGGCTGGTTGAAGAGAAGTGTCAGGAATTTGGGATGACTAAGTGGTAATTTTCCTTGGGAACTGGCCTCACCGGTTTGTTGGCTCTAGCTTTCGCCACGACTGGGAGAACTCTCTTGCCGTGGCTTCCCACAATTCCTTCCGGTTTTCCCTCTGTTTGGCTTTTCTCGCGATGCAGAGCAGGCCCTCTTCAAAGAAGCGTGATCCAAAAAAGCAAAGAAATGGGACACATTGCCCACAAAGAGGACACACGTTTGCTTTGAAGCTGGCATATGCTAATAATGACTAGGTCTAGAGGAAAATATAGAGATAATTGCTCTAATGCAGGGGTGTCAACTTCCAAGAGACTGCGATCTACTCACAGAGCTAAAAACTGGCAGTGATCTACCCCCTTTTGGGGGGTTCAGGTCAAAGTTGTTGAGCTTTTTTTTAGGAAGGAAAGCCCTGTTTTTTGGGGTTCACGTAAAAGTTGTTGAGCTTCTTTAGGGAGGAGGAAAGCGACATTGAGCTTTTTTAAGGAAGGAAAGCCCTGTTTTTGGTGGTTCAGGTCATTTTAGGGGTGCAGGGCAAAGATGTTGAGGTTTTTTAGGGGAGCCAAATAAGTTTTTTAGCTTCTTTGGGGGGAGCCACTGATCTACCGATCACGACCTACCTGTTGGATCACGACCTACCTGTTGACCATGCCTGCTCTAATGTAAATGTAAAGAATAGGTCTCACTGTAGTAGTAGTAGCAGAAGAAGAGTTTGGATTTGATATCCCCCTTTGTCACTACCCGAAGGAGTCTCAAAGCGGCTAACATTCTCCTTTCCCTTCCTCCCCCACAACAAACACTCTGTGAGGTGAGTGGGGCTGAGAGACTTCAGAGAAGTGTGACTAGCCCAAGGTCACCCAGCAGCTGCATGTGGAGGAGCGGAGACGCGAACCCGGTTCACCAGATTACGAGTCTACCGCTCTTAACCACTACTCCACACTGGCTCTCAAGCAGTCTTCGTGCTTGTTCAGTTCGCTGTCCAGGTGTTAACTTCTCGGCTCCTGCTCTCCCTTTATGCTTCTCTGTCTAGAGGGTTTGGACCAGAGAGCCCATCAAACCGAGAACTGTCCTCTGACAGCTCTTCAAACAGAAGTGTGTCCTTTGTAAAGTAGGACATACAGCATGGTCACCCTGCTTGAAAGCTGGCCTTTGGAAAACTGGTAGAATACGCTGAATTGGACAGTCTCTCGGAAAGGATTAAAGATAAGTCAAAGCAGGAGTTCATTTCAAACTGGGAACCTTTAAGGAATTACCTAAAGAATAATTGTTGTAACCTGAATACGGTAATAGCCTTTGAGTAATCTCTGTGAATAATTTAAATTAAAAGAGGAAAATAGGAATATATGGAAAAAAATTTATTAGCAATATATAGTCAAGTTGAGGCAATAGGTTTATTAGAGTGGAAAACAAATTGGGAAAGGATAGGAAGTCAAGTATATGTATCAAATGTATAGTAGGAAGACCTATATTGTTTTGTTGGACTGTGTTTCGGGGGGAAATATATATGTAAAATAGGAAAGATATGTCTTTGATGTATCGATGCAAGTATGGAAAATAAAGCATAAATGAAAGAAAGAAGGAAGGAAGGAAGGAAGGAAGGAAGGAAGGAAGGAAGGAAGGAAGAAAGAAAGAAAGAAAGAAAGAAAGAAAGAAAGAAAGAAAGAAAGAAAGCTGGCCTTTGGGCTTCTATGACATTAGTTAGCTGGAGCTGACCCCCAGACCTCATTTCCCTAGGAGTCAAGCTAGCAGTGACATGGGGAAATCCAGTACTTGCATCACACAAGTGATATGGCTGTGATTCCCTGTGCACTTCAGTTTGTTTATGCTTGTTTCATCGTCATCATCTTTGCTCAGAGAAGAAGTCATATGAAATGGGATGTTTTTTCCACTCCACCCCAGTGTCCCAGACCTGAAGTGCAGTGGGCAGTTGGGTACCATGCAAGGACAGAATCCCAATCCAGGCTGGCCAATCTAGCAACTCCCTACACCAGGAATGGGGAACTCGTGGCCTTCTTGACGTTGTTGGACTACAAGTCGCATCAGCCCCAAGCACTGCCCATGTGGCTGGAGCTGATGGGACTCCAGCAGCACCCGGAAGGCCCCACGTTCCTACGAAATTGCTGTGGCTGATGTTACGTGCCTGATTCCCCCTTGGGTTCTTGCTGTGGATTCTGGACCTTGTCCAAGCCCAGCATGTGATCTAGCCTAAGTGAGAAAGGCACTCAAGGTATGTAGGTCCCAGGCTATGCCCCAAGCCAGAGGCAGTGTTTGTTTTGCCTGGTAACAGGCAGTTAGATAATGAAAAGGTTTTGCCAGTTATTGGATTGCCCTCTCCACGTTACTAATTGGACACACCTAATGTTATTACAATTATTGCTAATCATTTATATGCTGACAGTGCCTAAAGTCAAAATCAGAGTTATTTTTGGCATTAGGGCAGAACTGGAGAAAAGAACAGCCATTTTCACTGCCCTTGACAGTTGTTGTTGTTGTTCAGTCGTTCAGTCGTGTCCGACTCTTTGTGACCCCATGGACCAGAGCACGCCAGGCACGCCTATCCTTCACTGCCTCTCGCAGTTTGGCCAAACTCATGTTAGTAGCTTCGAGAACACTGTCCAACCATCTCATCCTCTGTCGTCCCCTTCTCCTTGTGCCCTCCATCTTTCCCAACATCAGGGTCTTTTCTAGGGAGTCTTCTCTTCTCATGAGGTGGCCAAAGTATTGGAGCCTCAGCTTCAGGATCTGTCCTTCCAGTGAGCACTCAGGGCTGATTTCCTTTAAGAATGGATAGGTTTGATCTTCTTGCAGTCCATGGGACTCTCAAGAGTCTCCTCCAGCACCATAATTCAAAAGCATCAATTCTTCGGCGATCAGCCTTCTTTATGGTCCAGCTCTCACTTCCATACATTACTACTGGGAAAACCATAGCTTTAACTATACGGACCTTTGTCGGCAAGGTGATGTCTCTGCTTTTTAAGATGCTGTCTAGGTTTGTCATTGCTTTTCTCCCAAGAAGCAGGCGTCTTCTAATTTCGTGACTGCTGTCACCATCTGCAGTGATCATGGAACCCAAGAAAGTGAAATCTCTCACTGCCTCCATTTCTTCCCCTTCTATTTGCCAGGAGGTGATGGAGGCCCTTGACAGTATTGACAAGTATTTACAGGCTGGCTATCAGAAAATGCTAGCCAGTCTTCATGCTTTCTCCTCCTCAATTTCAGGAAGTTGAGAGGGATGGGGAAGTATATTGCTGATAAGAGAATGGGAAGAGGAGGGAGGGAGGGAGAGAGAGGGGGGGCTGGGACAGCAGCCTTTCTTCACCTTTGCACTTTCTATTGTTCTCCTCCTATTGCCCCTTCTGCCTTCTTTATCTCTGCATAGGCCTGGTTGTAATCTGGATCAAATGGATTGAGTTTCAGAAATGCATTCAATGGACGCCAGTGAAGCGCAAACAGCTCTCAAGTGTTCACACAAGGTAATTAGGATTTGTCTCAGCTAGGGATCTACCGGTAGTTCCTTTAGGCCAGGTGCAGGTGTTGCTGAACTACATTTCCCATCAGCCCCAGCAAACACAGCCAATGTCCATCAAGGATGGAAATTGTAATTAAGACTGGGTGGAGATGGCTGGATTTGTCATTGTTGTGTTACAGTGGTTTCCCCAGCACTGGGCATACATATCCTGCCATCTTCTGTTTTGTTTCCTGCCCCAAGCGGATAAGACTTAAAGTAAAACTTGTTGGGGGGCAGACGGCTTTGATGATGGGCAACGAATAGCAATGGCAGCATTGTAAATAGCGACAAATATAGGATTATGACATCCGTCATGTAATTAGGTGATCATGCCACCATCAGGAGAATTGAATACAATAACGCTATTTTTGAAAATCACCATAGCAGGCTGAGATCATTCAAACGTGAAATGTGAACCCCAGCAGACCAAATCTGAGTTAGGGTAATATGTTCAAAAGATGAACAGGTATAGGGCGACAAACTACATCCCTAGCAGTAGTGTGCATGTTTTGTAACCAGATGATCCCAGATCCTAGATCTGGTGCCTGGCATCTCCAGCTAAAGTGATCAGGCAGTAGGTGATATGAAAGAGTTGAGCCTGAGATCCTAGAGAGCTTCTGTTAACCAGAGCAACCCCCTGCTTCTGTTAACCAGAGCAGACAATACCAGGATTGATGAGTACAGAATGTCCTGAGGTATGCATTAACTCTTTATTGTCAAAGGTGAATTTACAAATTAGGGAAAGGCGTGTCCATCAGTCCTACATCTCTCTGCTACCCCTAGGTGTGCACCCAATGAAGCAGTTGCTGGAACAGAGAGGCCCCATCCCTGACCTTGGCTTATGTATCTTCCCTATATTGGGTGCGGGTGGCGCTGTGCTCTAAACCACTGAGCCTCTTGGGCTTGTCGATAGGAAGGTCAGCTGTTCAAATCCCCTCAACGGAGTGAGCTCCCGTTGCTCTGTCCCAGCTCCTGCCAGCCTAGTAGTTCGAAAGCACACCAGTGCAAGTAGAAGAATAGGTACCACTGTGGCAGGAAGGTAAATGGCATTTCCGTGCGCTCTGGCTTGCGTCATGGTGTTCCATTGCGCCAGAAGCGGTTTTGTCCTGCTGGCCACATGACCCGGAAAGCTGTCTGTGGATGAACACTGGCTCCCTCGGCCTGAAAGCAAGATAAGCGCTGCAACCCCATAGTTGCCTTTGATTGGACTTAACCGTCCAGGATCCTTTATCTTTACCTTTACCTGTTTCCCCTATTCAAGCTTCATGCAAGCAGGCAAAGACTGCGTTTGCATGCAACCTGCTCCTTCCACTTCCTCCTCCTCTTCTTTTTAAATAATAATAATTTTTATTAGTTTTACATTGCAATCCAATAATAACCTCATTGTAAAAAATACCAATTTATAATACAATTAGCAATGTCAATCGTTCAAATACTGAATTCTATAATTTAGATAAAGTGGCCCCCCGCGTGCTAGAATTGATGGCTTCATTATTTGCTTTATTTCTGCGTTCCAAAATCTTACTAATTTCCATTACATTCCAGTCATAATAATAATCCCTTATACAACAATTGCAATATTCGTGTTGACACATTCCATGATTTATAAATCTACAAGTGAGGCACTCAAACTACTGTATATCCTTGTTCTTCCTGTGTGTGGCAATTATTCTGTCCGTGGTGTTTCTTCCTGTCCTTGTAAGATGTTATGTCTTTCTTTCCTCCGGTTGTTGCTGTCCTCCGTCATGGCTTGGGCAGAGCTGATATCTCCATAATCCTGATCCTCTTCTGGCCCTGGGAGACAGTGCAGCAGGTGAGGTGGGCGCAGGAGAAGGAGGTGTTGAAGCCCCTGACTCTCCCCCAACCTGAGCTCTCTTTTCCTCCTCCTGTGCCAGTTCTTCACTCTCCAACCCTGCAGCTTCTCCTGCCTCCGACTCTCATCTCCCGACTGTTACAGGTTCCCCCAGATCACTGATCCCTTCTTCCAAGTCAGTCTCCAACCCTCCATTCTCCCAGCGCTCACTCCTCGGTGTCTGGCCAGTCCTGACAGCAAATCATTTGACCTTGCCTAAGGAAACATCCTATATTCTAAATGTGAATCTTTCTTTCAATTTCTCATTATCAGTTTTGAATGGGGAAATTGGGCAAAGTCTGAAGATCTGTGGATATTTATTTCAGCTCCATGGTTACAGTTCGGAAATGCAACAAGGGAAGGGACTACCCAAATGTAGTAAGGGTTTGACTCACCTGTAAAGCCTACGAAAGGACGCTTCATCCACCCCAGATCCATCTGAGTTGATGCAAATCTATGCATGTGGAGATAGCAGCAGACTGATAACCACAGAACTGGAGCACCCTGGACTTAAATTGGGACCGGCCTGTTCCACCTACGTTGTTGCAAGGTGCTGCTGAGGAGATGTTGGCATATGCCACCCCCTGCGTGCCTTCATCGCTTTAGGGCTGAGACACCAACCCAACCATTTTGTGGTTCATCTCAGGTGCCAACATGTCTTGGGCCAGCCCTGGGTACTGTCCTTTTCGAGATGAATGTCAAGAACATTGGCAGAACTCTGTTAGATCAAACCGGCAGCTGCCAGGTGCCCATGGGAAGCGCTGGAAAATAACCCTCTACCCCTCATGAGGAGGAGTCAGAAGCTGAAGGAGTAACAGGGCTTAGTTTGCAGAGAGGATCTGTGGCAGAGAGAAGTCCAGAATCAGAGGCAGAAGTCAAAGCCGGTGAGTTAGAGGGAGGCGAAGAGGCAGAGATGAGTCAGGCTGGTAAAGTGTCTTACCCCTCTTGCTGCGACAAACTCTCCTCCCCACTTGTCTCCCAGACCAGAAGAGGGCTGAAATAGGTGGAGCAGTGGCAAGCTGCATGCAGGCGCAGTCTCTGATTGCTTGGCCTCAGAGAAGAGGGGACTTAGAAGGATGTGGGGAGGTGGGGACTTTCAGTCTTGACAAACAAGTCATAGGGTCAGAACTACCTGAGAAGAGCTGCTGTGCTCATTAGGCCTGACACTCGGCCAAGTCTTTGAAGATCGTGTTTTTGCTAATAGAGAGTTGGCTCTAACTTTGAGCAGTGTGATTTACTGCCGGCTTGCTTTTTGACAATAGCCTTAAAAGGTAAAGGGACCCCTGACCATTAAGTCCAGTCGTGTCCAACTCTGGGGTTGCGGCGCTCATCTCGCGTTACTGGCCGAGGGAGCCGGCGTACAGCTTCCGGGTCATGTGGCCAGCATGACTAAGCCGCTTCTGGCGAACCAGAGCAGCGCATGGAAACGCCATTTACCTTCCCGCCGGAGCGGTACCTATTTATCTACTTGCACTTTGATGTGCTTTCAAACTGCTAGGTGGGCAGGAGCTGGGACCAAGCAACGGGAGCTCACCCCATTGTGGGGATTCGAACCACCGACCTTTTGATCAGCAAGCCCTAGGCTCTGTGGTTTAACCCACAGTGCCACCTGCATCACTTATCTGCCATAAAATGGTCATTGCCATGGGAATTGCTCAAGAGAACTTCCTAATGGATTGGCTTCCATATTCCAAATCTGTTTTTCTTCAGTATTGCTGCCTTTAATAATACCCACCTCTTTGAGTGGTTACCTGATCTCACCTGGCTATCAGTACAGCTAAGCTTCCCCTGTGACTGCCGATGGATGGAAAAAGCTACCACTTTTCACTTTTTTCAGTTTCTCATTCTTCGAAGCTTAAATTCATTTCTGCAGCCATTTGCAAAAAATAAAAATAAAAATCTTAAAGAAAAGATCCTCATGAAAACTCTTCAGCATTTTAGTGCAAATTTCTCCCGATAAGCACATTTTTGCATACAGTTTTGATTAATGATGAAGTCTGGGTAATAAATGATACGTACAAAGCAGCTGAAAAACTGAAATTTCATTCACAAATACCCCTAGGAACCCTAATTTTTAGAAATGACTATTTATACTAGAGGGCAATATACTCCACCAAATAGGAATCCAAACTATACATAAGACAGGATGTTGGGCAGTGAACACTGTTGCCTCCATACATTTGAATCATCCTTAGGTTCAGGGAGCAGAAATTTCCAAAAAACATCCAGGAATGTACTAGTTGTGTTCTGCAGCACAGAGAGTGGGTCTTTACAATCACCAAAAACCAGGACGAAAGATGGCACAGATTTGCATCAAAATATGCATAGGTTAATTTATATGTGTATATGCAAGTTTAAAATAATGACTACATTCTGGGGAAGACCATGATTAGGTTACCTGTGTGCCTGCTGAGTTTTCTGGACAGGTATGACCTGTTGATGGGCAACTTTGGGCCCCTTTCTTAAGAGCTCCTTCTCTTTATTTTTATCCGACAGCCTTTCAGATGGAGAACTGTCCTCAGTAAGGCTGGCCACACCAAAGCAGAAGTTATATTGAGTTGCAACTACACACACAAACATGCAACCACAGTAAAAAAACCAACAGAGACAAAGATTTGCTGTGTGTTAGCAGCAAATGTCCAGATATTTAAAGTTCCATAGTAAAAAGTTAAAATTTTAAGTTTAATAGAAGCAGGGGTGTGTTTTTTTCTTTCTCTTGTGCTACTTCATAAACCACCACGTACATTGGTGGCGTTCTATAAGCAATGACAACTAAGAATATTGCCAAATTTTCCACTGTCACCAACACTCACCATTCCGTGAGAGGGGAATCACTACTTAAGAGCGTCCGAAGTTTACAAACCTAATGCGTTTCCTTTCCAAATGCATCATTTTAATGGCCACAAAGATCTCGTTCGATTAAAATAGAACCTTTACGGAAATCTGATTGCACTTTCCTGACGCACTGCTCTTGGGCAACGGAATGCAAATCATAGCGTTCCTTTGATGATGACTTACATCACAAAGCGTGAGCTGCCATCTGAATTGCAAAGGTTGGGAGGTTATGGGCACTTCATGGGGATCTAAGCACAAAAATTGTGTTTGTGTGTGTGTAGGGGGGTGTTTCGGCCTGCACTGTTTGCACCAGTTTGTAAACAGGATATTAAGAAACCGTAAACATCCTGTTGGAAATGTTTCTCGGCAAAAATCCAAGGCTCAAAATAAGCTGTTGGCAAGCGTGCCTTGATGGAAATGAGGACGCTTACTTAAACATCAGTTTTCCGTGATCGTATTCCAAAGGTTATCTCTGATAAACGCCATATGGTGGGCCTTAAGCAAGTCGCATGGGCGCTCTTAATAAATATCTTACTGCTATCTTTAGGTGTTTGCTACATCAGCTGAGCATTGCTTAAGCTTGCTAGGTCAGATCTTTCTCATGATAAAGCTCTAGGTTTTCTTTTCATCTCTGGGGAGGTGAAAAACCTCTGCCTTGACCTGTGCTGCACTTACCAAAAATGAGTAGATGTGCTTCTTCCGGGGCTCGGAATGAATTGGTTCCGTCCAGAAATGTCCACTGAAATGGAAGCAGTACATATATACCTGAACTGCACTTGAAAGGAGTTCAGAGAATTGCCAGGTGAACTGAACATGATTTAAGCTGGTTTTGGAATAGAACTTGGAACAATTTCTCGTTCAGTCTTCATGCTATTATGCAGCGGCATAGCTACCTGCTCGGATGCCTGGCGTGGGGGCGTGGCCTGCAGCCGGGGGCGGGGCGATCCACCCATGGGGTCGGGGCGAGCCTCTCTGACACTTGAAAGCCTCTTCGCCGCCTCCCCCTTAGCTATAGGGCGGACGCAAGTCCCACAGTGCTGTTTTAGGCAGTGCGGAACCTGCAGGCGCCTAAGCCACCACGTCACTCCTAAAAAGTTTTGTGAGCCCTATTTTTTTTTTTAAAACTCATTTTGTCACCCCCTCCTCAGTGTTGACACCCGGGGCGGACCGCACCCCCTGCAACCCCTTCCTCTGCCACTGCTATTGTGTGTGTGTGTGTGTGTGTGTGTGTGTCCCTGCTCACTCTTTAGACCAGAGGTTCCCAAGCTGATCCCAAAGAAATTCCTCCTTCCTTGGAGGTTTTGAAGCAGAGGTTGGATCTCCATCTGTCATGGATGCTTTAGCTGTGATTCCTACATTGCAGGGGGTTGGACTAGATGACCCTTGGGGTCCCTTCCAACTCTATGATTCTGTGAAAAAGGGCCTCCTTGGTGTCCTCACCCAATATGCATGTGAGGGTGGTGGGACTGAGAGAAAGGCCTCCCTTGAAGATCTCGAAATCCAGACAGGCTCATCTAGGGAGATACAGTCTCCCAGAAAGCCTGGACCCAAACCTATAACCTCTAATTGCATTTATATCGGTTCTTTTGCAGCTCGTCTTGTGTTTTATTGTATTACAATTTGAATTCTCTGTGGTGCAAATTGTAATACAATAAAATACAGTATGAGAAATGAAGGAAGGGACGAAAACGCAATTAAAAAAACATACAGCATCTAGCACAGCTCATTAGAATTGCTGCAACAGGAAGAAAAACCATTAAGGGATCTGCTATGACCATCTGCAATTTTCAAGTGGTCCATGGGAGGGGGGAGTTTGGGAACCTCTACTTTAGACTCTTCAGGCCTAAAAATAAGTTAAACAATTGACATTCCAGTCCATGTGTGTTTTGATGTTTTCTTAGTCTTCTTAAGTATAGTTTATACTTCAGCGCAGCAGCTTGTAAAATTCTGATTGCTGGGGGGGGGGGCGTTTGCCCAGGATCATTTGGGTCAACTTGAATTAAACTGTGAACTGGAGGGGGTAGGAAGTCACAGCAGCCCTGTGGCCCAGGGACAGGCAACACAACTCAACCATAACTGCTTCCTACGGAGTTCTCAGGGTGAAGGACCTGCTCACAAATATATCTGACTGCTCTGTCCTATCCTTGGGGTGGTGGTGGTGTTTTGTACCAAAAAGAGACTGGGGGGGTTGGAAGTTTGCCAAGGTAACTGGGTGTGAGGTGACAAGAAAAGGGAGTATTTAGCAAGGTGTGCTGGGAAGAAGAAGAAGAAGAAGAAGAAGAAGAAGAAGAAGAAGAAGAAGAAGAGGAGGAGGAGGAGGAGGAGGAGAAAGACTGGGATCATCCATCTTGGGCAGGCTGGCTGAAGGCATGCTGGGAGAAATGTCTTGGACTGCAGGGCTGCGCTGCTGTGGGGGGACAAGCCCCTCTTGAAATGACCATGCTGTAAGATCTGGACTCCCTCCATGCTGTTTGAAGATGTAAACAGGTGAACAAAGTGCATTTCTTAATGGTACGACAGTCTCCGCTGTGTCTCAGACTCAGAACACAGACCCAGGGTGGGACCCCCTTGGAATCTTGCTACCTCCTGGCAGAGGGGGGGGACCCAACTTCTGTAACAAAAATCAGGGTCTGTGGGTATGATAAGTGTCTGGATAGAATCAGGCCCTTGCAGAGCCAGGCAGAGGCCCGAGCCAGGTAGATAATGTGCCCCCCCCTTTTTACCCTGGGGATCTCCAAAGTCATATAAATAATTTTCACAAAAGTTATGCTGACAAATAATTTTATTTCAAGGCTTGAACAGTATCTGCATATAAAGACAAAATGGAAAATATAGATATACAATTTGTTGTTGTTCAGTTGTTCAGTCGTGTCCGACACTTCGTGACCCCATGGACCAGAGCACCAGGCACCCCTATCCTCCACTGCCTCCGCAGTTTGGCCAAACTCATGCTAGTCGCTTCGAGAACACTGTCCAACCATCTCATCCTCTGTCGTCCCCTTCTCCTTGTGCCCTCCATCTTTCCCAACATCAGGGTCTTTTCTAGGGAGTCTTCTCTTCTCATGAGGTGGCCAAAGTACTGGAGCCTCAACTTCAGGATCTGTCCTTTAAGTATTTACTTTTAAATAATGGTGAGCGAATGTGAATATGCTGACCGAGGCCCCCTTTGGAATCGGACGCCCGGGCCAAGTGGCCCATATGACCCCCACTCTGTTTGGGCATGGATGGGATACCTCATAAGAACCAGGTGCCACCATAGGATGCATGATGGAAGGAAGGAAGGAAGATGGCATAGAAGCAGAAGAAAATAAGTAAATGATCTGGCTGTTCAGACACCAGCTCTGACTTTGCTTTGCCTCTGCTGTTTGAAGCAATGGATCAAATGATCAACGTTCCTTTCTCTCTTTGGGGAAGAGCATCTGCTATGGTCAAGCACCTGCTTTTGAACTCTACAATTCTATCATTCTATAATCCCCAGCATCTCCAGATAGGGCTGGAAGTGACCCCGGACAGGAACCTAGCAAGCTTCATCCAATCACTGTAGACAATGCTGAACTAGATGGACCAATGATCTGATTCAGTATAAGGTAGCTCCCTCTTTTTCTCCGTCTTCTCTACCTTCCTCTTTCTGGGCTTCTTTTCCATCCTCCGTTGACGTAGTCTGAACACGAAAGATGGGCTCTTTCCAACACAGAGGCACACGGAGGATGAGCGAGAATGCCAGGGGCAACAGGGAGGCCTTGCACAACGAGTCACCTTCACTTTCTGTAATAACATGTTCCCTCTGGGGCGATGTGTTCATCACACAGGAAATAAAAAATACAGTTACAGACAGAGCTCCAGAAAGCCCAAACCTGTGAAAATGGAAAGCTAGACAAGGGAATCCTTTTGAGGTCTTGATGAAATGACATTTTCAGCTCGGTCCTATGTAGATTTAGAGCCAAAGGACACATTACACCTGGAAACCTATGACAGATCTTCCAGTGTAAAGACAACAACACTAACTGAAGGTTTTTTTGGGGAGAATAGTGCTAAGTAGATGGGAGGAGGAGGAGGAGGAGGAGGAGGAGGAGGAGGAGGAGAACAGTTTGGATTTGATATCCCACTTTATCACTACCCGAAGGAGTCTCAAAGCAGCTAACATTCTCCTTTCCCTTCCTCCCCCACAACAAACACTCTGTGAGGTGAGTGGGGCTGAGAGACTTCAAAGAAGTGTGACTAGCCCAAGGTCACCCAGCAGCTGCATGGGGAGGAGCAGGGAAGCGAACCCGGTTCACCAGATTACAAGTCCACCTCTCTCAACCACTACACCACACTGGTGGTATGGGGGCATTGAACTAAGAACATGAGGAAAGGCCTGCTGGGTCAAACCATTGGCCCATCTAGTCCAGCATCCTGTTCCCATGTTGGCCAAGCAGATGCCTGTGGGAAACTAGGGAGCTGAACATGAGCACAAGAACACTCTGAGGTCTTTTAGTTTCCAGCGGCTAACATTTGGTGGACGCAGAGCACAGCGATCCTGGCTAGAAGCCATTGATAGCCCTTTCCTCGCTGAATTTGTTTAATCCTGTTTGAAAGACATCTAAGTTGGTGTTCATCACTTTTAGCTGGAGAAGCGAGCTCCACAATGTCCCAGGTTGGCTGGGACAAGATTTCAAATGCAATATTAAAAACATTTTAAAACAAATTATAGGCAAAAGCAGGCATAGGCAAACTCGGCCCTCCAGATGTTTTGGGACCACAATTCCCATCATCCCTGACCACTGGTCCTGTTAGCTAGGGATCATGGGAGTTGTAGTCCCAAAACATCTGGAGAGCCAAGTTTGCCTATGCCTGGTCAAAAGAATAGGGTGGGTATCTATATATCTGTATCAATCTATTGATATAAATATCGATATCTTTATTAGGTATCAAAGGTAGGAGTAATAATGCTGTTTTGCCCCGATTTCGCCCCAGAGCTGGGAGACCAGCTGAAGATGCCTTGCAAAAATGGCAACAGCCATGGAGAAATTTCTGGAATGACAATGGGATATCAGCTCTGCCCAACGCATGATGGATAATAGCAACAACCGGGGGGAAGACATAACATCTTACAAGGACAGGAAGAAACACCACGGACAGAATAATTGCCACACACAGGAAGAACAAGGATATAGTTTGAGTGCCTCACTTGTAGTTTTATAAATCATTTAATGTGTCAACACGAATAGAAGTTATTAATATTGCAGTTGTCGTATAAGGGATTATTATTATGACTGGAATGTAATGGAAATTAGTAAGATTTTGGAACGCAGAAATAAAGCAAATAATGAAGCCATCCGTTCTAGCATGCGGGGGGCCACTTTATCTAAATTACAGTGGTACCTTGGTTCTCAAACGCCTTGGTACTCAAACAACTTGGAACCCAAACACTGCAAACCCGGAAGTAAGTGTTCCGGTTTGCGAACTTTTTTGGAAGCCAAACGTGCTCCGTTTTGAGTGTTACGCTTCCGATTCGATTGTTACGCTGATGATTTGAGTGTTACGATTTGAGTGCCACACATCCCTTTTGAGTGTTACGCTAAGGTCTGTCTGTTTTTGCTATTTATTTTGCGTTTTTGTTTTTGCAGCTCTTTTTTGTTTTGTTTTTGTGACTGTGTGGAACCCAGTTCAGCTACTGATTGATTGATTGATTGTGTGACTGCAGTACATTGTTTATTGCTTTCATTTTATGGATCAATGGTCTCGTTAGATAGTAAAATTCATGTTAAATTGCTGTTTTAGGGGTTGTTTTTAAAAGTCTGGAACGGATTAATCCGTTTTGCATTACTTTCTATGGGAAAGCGCGCCTTGGTTTTGGAACGCTTTGGTTTTGGAACAGACTTCCGGAATGGATTAAGTTTGAGAACCAAGGTACCACTGTACAAACACCTCAGGTTACAAACACTTCAGATTACAAACTCGGCTAACCTCGAAGAGTTACCTCCAGTTGAGAACTTTGCCCCAGGGTGAGAACGGAAATCGTGCGCCGGTGGCGCAACGGCAGCAAAAGGCCCCATTAGCGAAAGCACGCCTCTAGTTAAGAACAGTTTCAGGTTTAGGACGGATCTCTGGAACGAATTAAGTTCGTAACTAGAGAGTTACCACTGTACTGACAGACGCGGCAACTTAACTAGATATTTTTCCTGGCTTTGTATCCCCTGTCCAAATTCCAGCCCTGTACGAGAGAATGTGACTTCTAAATGTAGACAAGCAGAGTTGAATCATCCCCGGGTTAACTTATTTGCTCAAGTTTCCTATGACAACCAATAACTACACTTGTGAACTTAATATGCATACGCTCAACCCAGCGAGGTGCATTCAGTATTGCTCAGAGAACATCCTTTATCTATGGAGTGTGCACCGAAACATTGAATTTAATATGGTAACTTTCGGCAAAAGCCCTAGCAGCCCCGTAGCATTCAACCGCTTTGATTCTTCTCTTTGCTGCCTCTTAAAGCTCTCCAGAGATGTGGAAGGCGATCTCAAGATCACTTTACAGGCCTCAGTCAAGAGGAAACGGTAACCTCTATACAGTATGTCAACTGTAAAGGAATAAGAGAACCAAATGGCCTCGAGGAGGAATGTGAGGTATTCAAGGAACAAAGGTTGCCTGCCTTTCTGTCACATATCAGAGCAGAATATAAACATAAACTGTTCTGTTCAAATAAGGTTTGAAAAGCAAGTTCGCAGCAGAAAAGAAAGAAAGGCTTTTTTTTCTGCCTCTCTTCCTAACCAGGTCCTTTGCAGGGACAAGGTGCGCAACCAAACGAAAGAATGCTTCCAAACCGCACGCAAAGGCCATTGGTCCTGCTATCGGCGGAGCGTTGCTGAGATGGATGCCAACAGGAAAATGGAGAGCCTGGGTCGTTAATAGCAAGTTTCTGTCAACCGTGCGAGTGTAATCTCCGTCGCTGCAAACTTTTGTAAATGATGCACAAGAAGTGCTCTGGAAAAAAGAACATGGGACTCTTGGGATGATATGTAATGGCCGTGAGTCGTGAAGGCTGCTCCCTGCAAGTCCCTTTCCACCTGGCCTAGGGATCGGGGCCCAGACTCACCAGCCCTACTAAAGAGGCTCCTGGTGAGACCAGAGGGACATCGCTATGCCTGACAACAAACCCCAGCTATTGGATTCTTTTTGTGGCTGCCAAGCACCTGTGTCATCCTTATGATAATATTTTATTCTCGTGTTAATTGTGCTGTTTTAAATGTGCATTTTATATTTGACTTCACTTAGCAACGGTTTTTGTGTTTGTTTTTTTTAAAAAAATGTTTAAGATTTTTTTGTTGACTTCCAATTAATCTCACTGTATTTTACATATTGAATAAATTATATTGCACAGTTATATATTTCTTGCTTATTGGAAGTCATTTTTAATATTATTTGTTTTGTAAGTTTTGGAATTTTTAAAAAGAAATATATGTGATTTTTTCATTTTCCTTTCTTTTTGTGCTATGCTTTTCGTAAATCTTTTGTTTTTGTGTTATCTTGTTTGTCTTATAAATGTTTTAATTTTTAAACAATAAAGACAATATTTTTTTTTAAAAAAATGTTAACGTTGTTTGTGTTAAATATGTATTCTGTAATTGACCTCCTTTGTAGCGTTTTATTTTGAAATATTTAAGATAATATTTTAGTTTTCGGTTAATTATGTTGCTTTGACTGTACTGTATATGCTCTGTATGTGACTTTCTTCAGAAATGTTTGATTCTGGATTGGATTGTTTTGTTGATGTTTCAATATGCTGTAAACCGCTTTGAGATTTTCCTTAAAAATGAAAAGCGGTATAGAAATGAAATACAGAAAAATAAATAATAAACAATAATTTTTTGTAGACTTAAAAAATAAGAGGGAAGCAATGCCACGGTCTTGAAGACAGAACTTCCTGGTTATTCTTTTAATGGGTTTGCCCTCTGCTTGCAGGGTAAAGGTGACAGCTGCTCATAGAAAGCAAAGGAGGGTTTTAGAGAGCTGTAATTGGACACCCCACAAAAGACATTGGTTGCCTTCAGTGACATCACAGCAAACAGTGATGCTGCTAGAAGTGGCCCCATCAAGTGCTTCTTCTGCATGAGTAATTAATTTTGGGGAAATTGAATCGAGGGTGTGTGATCTTGGTTGCTGGGTAAGGTATTAATTAGGGGGAAAAATTTAAAATAACTTTATTTTCGGATAATCTGGGGTGGAATGGAAGGGCAACTGATCTGGGGTGCAAATTAAGTGAATAACTTCTCTGTGACCTTGCAAGCAAAGAAAGCCTGAGCTTTCATGCTGCGCTTGTGCTGACTAAGTCTAACATTCGGGAACTAAGTGCAAAAATATTTCATTTCTGGTTACCAGCCGGACCTAGTGGGTGGGATTTGCATATCACCCGGGAGACACTCATGCAGCCCAGATGGAAGTTGACAGTCCCACAGAGGCCAATGGGACTACTCATAAGTAAGTAGTTAGCATAATTGCAACCTTATGGTGAAAGGCCATCAAACTTCAATCATGTATTTGAAAATAATCTTTGTTGGACAGTTCTCATTAGTTATGGCAGGGGTTTTCAACCTTTTGGGTCCACGGCTCCCTTGATGTTATGTACTGAGTTGAATAGGATCCAAAATGCAGCAGTCTGATTGGTCCTAGAACAATAGGATTCAGAATGCAGCAGTCTGATTGGTCCTAGAACAATAGGATTCCAGAATGCAGCAGTCTGATTGGTCCTAGAACAATAGGATCCAGAATGCAGCAGTCTGATTGGTCCTAGAACAATAGGATTCAGAATGCAGCAGTCTGATTGGTCCTAGAACAATAGGATCCAGAATGCAGCAGTCTGATTGGTCCGCAGGAGCCACCCAATCCAGCTCCAGGTGGAAGTGAATCCGCAACCCGATTGGCATACAGGAGTATCCCGGAATTAGCCAATCACGTGGGGCCCATTGTGTAAATAGTGTATATAAAGCAGACGTTTTGGGGAAACTGCATTCCTCGCTACAATGAGCTGAATAAAGAATATGAAATCCACACTTGACTCCGAGTATATTTCACTTGACCAACTACGTTCTTTATGCGGCACCCCTGTGGGGCTCAAGAGCCCAGTTAGGTCACCCCTTGCCTGCAGCCCCTCACCCTTTTTTGAACACCCTCCCTTGTGGAGTGTTCCCTCAGCCTCCTCTCCTCTCCCCTCTCCTTGGGAGTCCTCTGGGCAGCCACTGCTTCCACCCCAGTCTCTGAGCTGCCCCCCCCGCCCCAAAGAGAGGTGCCTCCTCACATTGCTCCACAAGGGCCTGGGACTTGTCTGTCCATTCCAAACAGCAAGGGCTGGCAGACTAGCTGGCTGGGCTCCCTCGCCCGCTTGCTTGCATACTCTGAGGCCACCTCAGCTCCTGGCAACCAGCACCCCCTGGCCAGCCCCAGAGGCACCATTCGCCTGCGGAGCTTGTAGCCAGGGCTGCTGCAACAAACAGCTGTGCAAGCCTTTGGGAGGCAGAGACGTGAGAGGGCATCAGAGGAGGGAGGGAAGGAAAGAGGGACAGAGGCCAGTGTTGCCCGCGGCACCCCTGACCATCATTTAAGGCACCCCAGGGTGCCACAGCACACTGGTTGAAAAGCACTGAATTGTGGCATGATTTTTACAGGCCTTGCAAACCACCTTGTGCACATCCCTTTAAAACAGCACAATCTCCCAGCAACTTTGCCCTGAAAGTTTCCTGGAATCAGAGTGAGAAGATCCGTGTTCTTTATATCCAGCTTCTGTGAGAAGGACACGCCAAGGGAAAACAAGTGTGCTCTACAGATCTGCTTGGCTTATACGCGAAACATCACCCACACTTCCATTGTGGAATCCGTAACAAAACTAAAACGGGCAAACAGGTCAGAACTAATGATGGAGAACCACCCTTCTTGAACTGTTTGGATTAGTTCACAGTGAGCCTGTTGTCTACATTCATGGTGTGTACAGTTACAGACACGCAACTTCTGCCTACATGTTATCACACCTCGCAAAACTTCTTAAGTGCTTATGTCCAAAAGTTCCAATTATGGTACATCATCAAAATGCACCTGAAATAAAAGCTTCTTGCATTCATCCCAGGTCTTAATAAAGATGCATTTGCTTGTGAAACTGTTGAAGCGGATATCTGCAAAACCATACCTGATGTCTGAGCAGGAATCTCAACTAAAGCACCCATGTCAGATAGCTGCCCAACCTCTGCTTTAAAAAACCCCCTCAAATGAAGGAGAGTTCACCACCTTCCAAGTTGGTGTCTGAGGGAATCCAGCCCTGATTGTCACAAAGTTATTCCCGGTCTTCAGTCAGAATCTCTTTTCTGGTAACAAGAATCCATTGGTTCGGAAATCAGTGCTAGACAAACGCCTCTCCACCGCCGCGGAAAAGAGTAAAATTCAAATGCCCTCAAAATGGCAGGTACATGGAAGGGAAAGGTGTTTATTATTGCAAGTGATTTCGCAGATGTCGTCAAATAGATAGCTGTTGTTTTGCATGGCAGCTGAAAGAGCAACAATCGGGAAGGAGATGCAATTGGCATGCTCAAGCTCCTATAAAGGTAAAGGTAAAGGGACCCCTGACCATTAGGTCCAGTCACGGACGACTCTGGGGTTGCGGCGCTCATCTTGCTTTACTGGCTGAGGGAGCCGGTGTACAGCTTCCGGGTCATGTGGCCAGCATGACTAAGCTGCTTCTGGCGAACCAGAGCAGCGCACGGAAACACCGTTTACCTTCCCGCCAGAGCAGTACCTATTTATCTACTTGCACTTTGATGTGCTTTTGAACTGCTAGGTTGGCAGGAGCAGGGACCAAGCAATGGGAGCTCACCCCGTCGCGGGGATTTGAACTGCCGACCTTTTGATCAGCAAGCCCTAGGCTCTGTGGTTTAACCCACAGCGCCACCCGCGTCCTATAGCGGGTATCAATTGGGAAGCTCCTCTTCTGGAACTCACATCTGGGTCCTCTTCAGGCATTGCTTGCGTGAAGATGGCCAACGTGGAGAAAGGTTCTGCATCTTTGCGCCCACTCCCCAACGTGCACAGCTTCTCCTTGCCCCTCCTATTGCTGTTGTGGGTCGTCATTTTCAAAGCAGGAAGCCTGTTGTAAACACAGGGGCATAGACAGTATGCTAGTTCTGCCCTAAAACCAGGGAGAACCTTCACTGGCCTGCAGGATTTCCCTATATTTACTCCTTCCTTCCATGGCAAGTTTCAGCAAACAGATCATTTCATAGCTTGGCATCTTCAACTCACCGCTGTCTCCACCTTGGAATTTTTGCTTCCTTGACCACTTGCCCAGCTTCTCGGTTTCTTTGATGTTGCTGGTTACTCATCCCTCGGCGCTTCCTTTCTTTCCAGTCTGGTTTGCCCTGCCTTGATTCCGAGATCTTTATCTTGAACCTGCCTTCCACTTCATTCTGCAAAACACTTTCCCATTCTGAGATCGCAAACTTGATGACTCAAGATCCGTATCATCCTCCATCAGTCATTACCTTGGCATAACCCTCCATTTTGTTGCTGTCATTTGCTTTGCCCGTGATCATTTGGCCACATATGTAGACGTAAGAACGGAAGAAGAGCCAGCCGGATCAAGCCCATGACCCATCTAGTCCAGCATCCTGTTCTCACAGTGGCCAACCAGATGCCTGTGCAAAGCCCATCATCAGGATTCGAACACAGGACCACTCTGCCCCGCTGTGGTTTCCAGCAACTGGTATTCAGAAGCAGTGGTGTAGCGTGGGTTGCCACCACCAAAGGCCCCGTGGAGGGTGGTCGTTGGGTGGCAGGAGGGAAATGGACAGATTCATGTGCATTCAACTGCCTAATGGTGTCCGGGTCACCCAGGAGATCACAGCCGCAGAGATAAGAAAAGAAGAGTCATTCCGTTGTCTGGAGAGATCACTTCCAGGTTCGCATGGAGAAGCTGTTTTCAATAGAGCCCAACGACGAAAGCGCACAGTTCTATTGAGGCAGCACCAGGTGTTGAAATTTTGCACCCCTAACAGTTTTGTGTCTGGGGCAACTGCCCCTGTGGGCCCCCCACGCTGTGCCACTGTTCAGAATCTCAACCTCATCTGGTGCCAGCCTTTGGGTGCTATGTGAACTTGCTCTTCCAAAGGAAAAACTGAAGTACAGAGTGAAGACAGGAGGCAAGCTGGTGGCGTTTTGTTTTGTTTTTAAAATTATTTACCCCTTTTTGTTTTAAAAATTATATTCCACCAGGTAGCTCTCAAAGCAGATTAGAACAATAAAATATGCAATACTGTACTAAGCAAATTTCAAACAATTTAAAACCAAAAGGAGTCCACAATTCTCAGTCTACAGGGAAAACACCTATGTGGAAAGCAATAAGTTTCCTTCAATTTGCACCTATCAAGTATTTATTGTACAAGGACAATTTATATTTTTAGTCATTGCCCACGAATAATGGTGAAATATTTTTTGAATGAGATGTTTGGGGTTTGTATGTGCATAAAAATTGTCTTTTGTACTGTAAGTTACTGTTTCATTTGATTATCAAAACTGTCTCCTGTGCCTTTATGCTAAGGTTGTTTTTACAACTTCTCTTTACTATTAATAAAAAAGTACTTTAAGAAAAAGAAGTCACGAAATTAGAAGACGCCTGCTTCTTGGGAGAAAAGCAATGACAAACCTAGACAGCATCTTAAAAAGCAGAGACATCACCTTGCCGACAAAGGTCCGTATAGTTAAAGCTATGGTTTTCCCAGTAGTGATGTATGGAAGTGAGAGCTGGACCATAAAGAAGGCTGATCGCCGAAGAATTGATGCTTTTGAATTATGGTGCTGGAGGAGACTCTTGAGAGTCCCATGGACTGCAAGAAGATCAAACCTATCCATTCTTAAAGAAATCAGCCCTGAGTGCTCACTGGAAGGACAGATCCTGAAGATGAGGCTCCAGTACTTTGGCCACCTCATGAGAAGAGAAGACTCCCTAGAAAAGACCCTGATGTTGGGAAAGATGGAGGGCACAAGGAGAAGGGGACGACAGAGGATGAGATGGTTGGACAGTGTTCTCGAAGCTACTAACATGAGTTTGGCCAAACTGCGGGAGGCAGTGAAGGATAGGCGTGCCTGGCGTGCTCTGGTCCATGGGGTCACGAAGAGTCGGACACGAACTGAACGACTGAACAACAACAACAACAACTTTAATAATAATAAAAAAACAATTTAAAACCTAAATAATTTAAAACCTTTACAGAAAATTTAAAAATAAAGTAAAACACTTGAGTAATGTTCAACATGTTCACCACAACTCTCCCCTGAATTTCTTGCCTTTCAAAGGGTCCCCAGACCAATTCTCATTACTGTGCAAGGCCTGGACTTGACGTTTACCGTAGGCTGCGCTAAACTGATATTTATTGCCACTGCTGTCAACACAGATGCAAATCCACTGCACTCTGGTTCCTTATCTCCAGGTGACTGCTTCTAAATACATCCTCCTCCTCCCTTGCCCTGCCTTTAGTCATCTAATTCTAAGGAACAGGACCTACGGATCTTTTGAAGAGTCTTACTAGATCCAGGAACACTCTGACGCAAGCTACAACGGGGACTCGGAAGGGACAGGCCTAGGAAGGGGGGAAGTGGGTCTCTCAAGTTAAAAGGGCAGGTGGTGAAGTCCAGGGCTGTGCAGGCACAGAAAATACCCTGAATCTTCTGCCCTCTTTCTGCCAATTGTCAAACTTTATTTCCAGGTTGACCCTGGGGCATAGTCAGATGTCCGGGTGCTGAACTCTGGCAGGGAGCCTGTCGGATTCAGTCCGGAAGCTTTCACTCAGGAAGGCCTAGTACTATTTTTCTAGAAAAATAGGTGCCGGAACTTAGCACTTGTTCTCTTATGATGGCGATGGTGCCCACCTGAGAGGTGCCAGAACTGAGTTCCGGCAAGTTCCGGCAGAAGAAAAAGCCCCGGGAACGCCTTTCTTTCAGGAATAACAAGATAGGATGGATTTTATCTCCGTGCAGAGCTGGACAGATCCTGAAGATGAGGCTCCAGTACTTTGGCCACCTCATGAGAAGAGAAGACTCCCTGGAAAAGACCCTGATGTTGGGAAAGATGGAGGGCACAAGGAGAAGGGGACGACAGAGGATGAGATGGTTGGACAGTGTTCTCGAAGCTACTAACATGAGTTTGGCCAAACTGCGAGAGGCAGTGAAGGATAGGCGTGCCTGGCGTGCTCTGGTCCATGGGGTCACGAAGAGTCGGACACGACTGAACGACTGAACAACAACAAGCTGGCCCAAGAGGTGGCTACAGGGAACCAGGCAGAGGGCCTTCTTGGTAGTGGCGCCCGCCCTGTGGAACGCCCTCCCATCATATGTCAAAGAGATAAACAACTACCTGACATTTAGAAGATATCTGAAGGCAGTCCAGCCAGATGTGTGGGGTACTACTACTACTAATAATAATAATAATTTATTTGTACCCCGCCCATCTGGCTGGGTCTCCCCAGCCACTCTGGGCGGCTTCCAACAAATATTAAAATACATTAAAATATCACAGATTAAAAACTTCCCTAAACAGGGCTGCCTTCAGGTATTTTCTGAATGTCAGGAATATTATTATTATTATTATTATTATTATTATTATTTTGCCACCTGAGGTAAAGGACAAGATGGTGCCTGCCTTCCATGTTCAGAAGGTGACCAGACTGAGAGCCGACTCAAACTTCAAAACTGACAACAGGATAGCAGCATCCTCCAGCACACCTGAGGGCTGCTGGCTAGTTTAGGGGGTGCGGGGCACTCGCATTTCTGCCCTCTGACAGGGGGAACAATTCTGCCCCCCCCCACCCCCAGTTTCTGCTGCCTGCTCCCTTGCCCAAAGGTTGTGCCGGCCCTAAAACTTGTTAATAATAATAATAATAATAATAATAATAATAATAATAATTTATTATTTATACCCCGCCCATCTGGCTGGGCCTCCCCAGCCACTCTGGGCGGCTTCCAACACAATATTAAAATGCAATAATTCATCAGATATTAAAAGCTTTCCCTTTTATATGTAAAGTGGGGTGGGTTTCTTCCCCTGTGCCTTTCTTTTACCACAATGAAAAAACATTCGCAAGCCTGTTTTGCACGTGACTAGTGTACAGACGCAGGCAGCTATCCCACAGGGCTGCCCTTGTGCCTGGTCTGGAAGCTGTAAATGGTGCAAAATGCTTCAGCTAGTCCGCTGATGGGGACAGACTTCCCCCAGCACATAACTCTGGTGTTCAAAAGCTTGCACGGGCTGCCCATATTGTTGCACGCCACCCCAATCTCTGAGGGGTGTGAGAGTCCAGGGGTACCAGGCTCTTACCCAGGATCTGTGTTTCCTTTCGGAAACAAGGCATGGCAAAGACTGCGGTGTCTTTAGGATATGTGCTTTATTTGTACACCTACGATGGAGGGGTTCACAGCATTGACACCCCCAAGAGAAGAAGAAGAAGAGTTTGGATTTGATATCCCGCTTTTCACTACCCGAAGGAGTCTCAAAGCGGCTAACATTCTCCTTTCCCTTCCTCCCCACAACAAACACTCTGTGAGGTGAGTGGGGCTGAGAGACTTCAAAGAAGTGTGACTAGCCCAAGGTCACCCAGCAGCTGCATGTGGAGGAGCGGAGACGCGAACCCGGTTCACCAGATTACGAGTCTACCGCTCTTAACCACTACATCACACTGGTCTTGCTTCCCCCACAGGCACTGCTCTGGGTTCAAACAGACATCAGCCATGGCTCTGCATTTCCTTCCTGCAGCTTTTCTTCATGGTGGGATAGGAAAGTTGAAAATAATGTCAATAGTTCACACTCTAAACCACTGAGCCTCTTGGGCTTGCTGATCTGAAGGTTGGCGGTTTGAATCCCTGCGACAGAGTGAGCTCCCGTTGCTCTGTCCCAGCTCCTGCCAACCTAGCAGTTCAAAAGCACACCAGTGAAAGTACTGTATATTCTGGCGTATAAGACTACTTTTTAATCCAGGAAAATCTTCTCAAAAGTCGGGGGTCGTCTTATACGCCGGGTGGAGAATCTGCGGTCGAGTATATCTCAAACTATATTTTAACTGGAAAAGTTGGGGGTCGTCTTATACGCCCAGTCGTCTTATACGCCAGAAAATACGGTAGATAAATAGGTACAGCTGCAGCAGGAAGGTAAATGGCATTTCCGTGCGCTGTTTCCGTCACGGTGTCCCGTTGCGCCAGAAGCGGTTTAGTCCTGCTGGCCACATGACCCGGAAAGCTGCCTGTGGACAAATGCCGGCTCCCTCGGCCTGAAAGCGAGATGAGCGCCGCAACCCCATAGTCGCTTTTGACTGGACTTAACCGTCCAGGGGTCCTTTACCTTTTTGCCTTCCTTGAGCTCGGGGGTGGCAGCGCTGGCGGGGGAAATGGGGAGACCCCCAGGATCAATTCAGAAGCCAAGAAGGCTTTTGTAATTCCAGGGCTGCCCCTGGAAAATCAGGACACTTAGGGGGTGCGTTGTAGTCCCAAGTCTGACGGAGATCACAAACGCACCTTTCTTGCTGAACTTTCGGCTCTTGGCGGAAGCTTCCTTATGCCTTTTAAGGAAGTGCTGGGTTTTATGGAGGCTTTTAATGGCTTTATTCTCCGTAAGTTTTCTTTTCGGGTACACGGCTTATAAATGATTAAGCGGTATGCACACAGCTTTAAATAGATCCGATAAATATTGCCCGCTTGGCCCTCAGTTCTGTGTTCAGCCAGCAACATAAAAAGCTGGCGCAGCAATCCTGGCAATGAGTGTGTGTGTGTGTGTGTGTGTGTGGATTCAGGCGAGGCCATTGGGGCTCCGGTTCTGCTTTGCATGTTAGCAGCAGGTGAGGAAACTGGGTGAATCCACCGTCACAGCCGTGGGGCAGGCTATACCACTCCCATGTAAGGAATTGCAGCTGTACGTTAAAGGCAGAGGCAGCTACAGGAATAAGTTAGTCACTAGGAGCATGTCCTGGGAAATGAGGGGGGGGCGCAAGAGGAGGATGGCACCTCGGGTAGGGGACAGGTTGTGCTCCTCAAAGCATTCCCCCCCCCGGTGCTGTGGGATGCTCTGCCACTGATTAATAGTACCATATAGTCCAGGGGTCAGCAACCTTTTCCAGCTGTGGGCCGGTCCACCGTCCCTCGGACCAAGTGGGGGGGCGGACTATATTTTTTTGGGGGGGGAAATGAATTTCTATGTCCCACAAATAACCCAGAGATGCATTTTAAATAAAAGCACACATTCTACTCATGTAAAAACACACTGATTCCCGGACCGTCCGCGGCCGATTGAGAAGGCGATTGGGCCGTATCTGGCCCACGGGCCTTAGGTTGCCTACCCCTGATATAGTCAGTCGGTATGGTCTGCTATGCTACTGAATTGTATAAAGTACTGAATTGCACTATGGGCTCACTGTTAAGACCGCATTCGTGGAAGACAATCTTACTCGGCTACGAGGGATCGCCAAAGAAGGGCTGCCTCCGAAGACGGTTCAGAAACTTCAGCTGCTGCAGAATTCAGCGGCCAGGTTGCTCACTGGAGCAAGAAGGTTTGAGCATATTACACCAATCCTGGTCTGACTGCACTGGCTACCAATTAGTTTCTGGGCCCAATTCAAAGTGCTGGTTTTGACCTATACAGCCTTAAACGGCTCAGAACTGCAATACCTCAAGGACCGCCTCTTGCCATATGAACCTACCCGGACCCTGAGATCATCTTCTGAGGCCCTCCGTGTGCCTCCTCCTTAAGAGGCCTGAAGGGTGGCAACACGAGGACAGGGCCTTCTCTGAAGTGGCTCCCCGTCTGTGGAATGCTCTCCCCAGGGAAGTTCGTCTGGTGCCTTCATTATACACCTTTATGCACCAGGCAAAAATGTTCCTTTTTAACTAGGCTTTTGGTTGATCTGATTTACATCCTATGCTCTTTTAAAATGTGGGGTTTTTTTTTTTTTGGAGGGGGCGCTATTGCATAGCTGTCAACCTTTTCCTTTTTTGCAGGAAATTCCTTTATTATAGCAGTGGGGAACAGCAGGGAGGGTTGACAGCTATGCTATTGGGTTGTTTTTAATTTTATTAGATATTTTATGGTTTTATATCTTGATTTTATTCTGTGAACTGCTCTGAGACCCCCAGGTATAGGGGGGTATATAAATTCAATAAATAAATAAATAAGAGACACATTTAGCTTTAATATTGGCATGATACATTTCTGCAGATTCAAAATCTTCCATTAATTTCAGTGGGAGTGGAAACATGGAGCTTAGCCTTGCTGTTAAGCAGTTTTGATTGCAGGCATAGCTGAAATGGTCAGTTCAGAGCTAACTAAAAATGAGAAATTGTTTCGGAAATCTGGTAACAGCGGGAAAAAGCAGCAACCCTCCGAAGTTGATTAATGGTGCAACAGTGGCCTCTAGAGGTGTGTGCTCTCACCATTGTGTTTCCCTTGGTTTCTGAATGGCACGTAACTAAACCCTTCTGCACATTTTATATTAATAAAAAAAGTTGTTTTTCATGCGCAAAGAGATTTGCGGTCCTCTCATCTGATCGAGTTACGCTGGCTGGACATCCAAACTGATTTCCTTCTTCTAGCAGATCTTGCAACTATACCACCATTGAAAATTCTGTATCGGTTGCATCACCGCATTACGCCAACATGGGGATACACCAGGCATAGGCAAACTCGGCCCTCCAGATGTTTTAGGACTACAACTCCCATCATCCCTTGCTAACAGGACCAGTGGTCAGGGATGTTGGGAGTTGTAGTCTCAAAACATCTGGAGGGCCGAGTGCAGGGGCGTAGCAAGGGGGGGCATAGAGGGCGGACTGCCCCATGTTCCATAATGGAGGGGGTGACAAATTATCAAGGAACAATTACTGCCCTACTAGGGCGGTTCATAAAAAAACTTTTTTTAAAAAAAAATGCCTGCTCCAAAGGTCTTATCTTACTATACTAGGGATTATATAGCTATATATGAAATTTCATGCATATCGGTTAATATCTTGACCCTCCTCCACCAAAATAGCTGTTCACTTGGCTGTTTTCCTATGTCGTGAAGGCTGAAATTTCAGTTCAGTGGAGCACTTACTGTTCCCAACCCTAACCCTGTGGAAAGCCATCTAATTAGACTTTAATTTGATTTTGAGATGTTTTTAGGAGGTAATTTAATTATTGTTTGATTTTATACCAATGTTATGTATCTGATGTTAGCCACCCTGAGCCCGACTTCGGCCGGGGAGGGCGGGATATAAATAAAAGTTTTATTATTATTATTACTTGTTATTATTCCTTTGTAAGAAAATATGAAATAACGTAAAACCATTTTTGCGGGGGGGGAATCAATGGGGGGTGACAAGAAATTTTTCGCACCGGGTACCACCTGACCTTCCTACGCCTCTGGGGGGGGGGTGACAAAAAATTTTTTTGCCCCCAGGTACCAATTTACCTTGTTACGCCCCTGGCCAAGTGTGCCTATGCCTGGGTTACACCAATGCAACGGGGGCTAAAAAATGGGTAGTGATGAGGTCACAGCATTGGAGCAGTGGTACTTTAGTCAGGATTCTAAGGTTATTGAGACCTCAGTTGCACCCCACTCCACCCTTCCATCAATGGTGTAATTTAATTTTATGCAGCAAAAGAATAGTGAAAGTTAAAGCATTTCTGTAGAACTCAACTGTGAGCCAAATAGCACCATCCTGTCCCTCCCCTCATTCCACCCAAACCATCATAACAGAGCTTAGAATGCTGATTATATATTGGGGCTCATGTGACCCGCCCTCCACAGGTTTATTCATTCATAATATTTACAGAATGTGAATTATACAATCGTAGTCATTGTTTTATCGTTTTTAGAATTTGGATCTTTTGCATTTTACCCCATCTTACTGTACAACTCTGGCTATGAAACAATGGATAAATCTGTAAATAAATAAATAAATAAATGGCATTTGTGGGGACACATGAGCAAGCCTTAATAATAATAATAATAATAATAATAATAATAATAATAATTTATTATTTGTACCCCACCCATCTGGCTGGGTCTCCCCTAGGCTCTGACGTGGCTCAGTTTCCCCAATGTCTGTGTATTCAAGCTATGTCAGAAGGAATTCTATTCACTTGCTAATGGATGAACACACAGCTCCTCCCTGTGAGGAGGGACCCTGGACCAATCAGGGGTCCTGGTCCTCACATGGAGGAGCTCTACATGCATTTCCTGGAAGCTGTTCAGGCATGCAAGTAGTAGATCTGTGAGTGAAATGATAGCAATAGGAACACATGTTGGAGAGAGAGGTTTAGAAGGTCAATTGCACAATGGCAATTGCTCCAAGCACATTGGAAGTTGGTTGCTCTCACCCACCTTTAAATAAACATTCCCCATGAAAATGCTTAGGCTAGAATAAATCAGAGATACTTAGCTTTGCAAATAAGTGAACATTTTACTCATAGATTTCCCAGAAGTTGCATCAAATAAGTCTCCATCTGCTGGTAGTGAAACAAAGATGTGAAAAAATTGGTTCCAAACAACTTAAAAACAAAAGAACTTGGTTTCCCCACAGAAAAGGATCACACAATCTTTGCAGGCTGTAAAATCTCCCTTTGCAGGGATTCAGTTCACTTGGTTATCATTGCAGCTGGGAGCCATTGGCCACACGACTCCTTCGCTTGCCCCTGGAAGCATTAAAAAAAGACTGAGAAGCGGAGGACAACAGAGGCTGCTGAGAGGCTTGCAACCTGAGCTCTGGGCTCAGGTTAACTCTTTCATGCATGCAAGTGTGAGTCAGTTACTGTATATTACAACAACACATGCATTGGGCTGTCAGTTGAACACTTTCTGATGAAGTCTGAATGTATGGGCATCTGGGAAGTGGGGTGGGGGTGGGGGCTTCCACAACTCTTCTGCAAGCGTGTGCTTTGCCATCGACATTTGGGTCTCATGTTTTTTTCTTTCATTTTGCATTTATTGTGACGCTGTCAAATTTCACACATTGTAGCGTTGGCATCCATCTGTCTCGCGAGACAATGGAGGAGTGCACCTTTGGGGGTGAAGTCAAACCGTTGGAAGGTTGCATTTGATGATGATGATAATAATAATAATAATAATAATAATAATAATAATAATAATAATTTTATTTATACCCCGCCCTCCCTGGCCAGGGCCGGGCTCAGGGCAGATAGCACAACCATATAAATTACAATAAAACGTAATAGAAAAAAAGAAAAACAGTTAATTAAAATACGGCTTAAAATACAGCTTAAAATGCAGCCTCATTTTAGTAGTAGCCCATAAATCAAGACCATAAAGGGAGGAAACATCAGATATTCACCCAAGCCAGCTATCCATGCTGGTCCTACATGGGCCAGCAAAAAAGCCAAGGGAAAATTTGTATACCAAATCCCATATAAGGGGTCAGAGTGAGTCCAAGCCGAAGGCCAGGCAGAACAACTCCATCTTGCAGGCCCTGCAGAAAGATGTCAAATCCCGCAGGGCCCTGGTCTCTTGTGACAGAGCGTTCCCACCGAGTCGGGGCCAGTGCTGAAAAGGCCCTGGTCCTAGTTGAGACCAATCTAACCTCCTTGAGGCTCGGGACCTCCAAAGTGTTGTTATTTATGGACCTTAAGGTCCTCCTCGGGGCATACCAGGAGAGGCGGTCCCATAGGTACGAAGGCCCAAGACGTTTAAGTAAGCTGAAAGGGGTGTGGTCAGACTGTTGCTCCAACTGTCTGGGGCGGGGCGCAGGGCTGTAGAATTAGATTGCTTAGGCAGCTGGTTAGCGGGGTGTGTATGGGTATATAACCATTGCATCTTAGGAGCTGAAGTAGCCAAAGGCTTTGCCAATAAAGAAATAAACTCCCAAATGATTTTCCTCATTGGGCTGGGTGTGGTTGGGCAGCTGGTTCCTGGAAGAGACGACTTGTTGTTTCCCCCGGGTGCTTGCCCTTGTTTTACCCCTCTGCCGAATTCAAAGAGCTGGTTTTGACCTATAAAGATTTAAACAGCTCGGGACCGTGATACCTCTTTCCATATGAACCTACCCGGACCCTGACAACATCTTCTGAGGCCCTTCTTCGTGGGCCTCCTCCTCGAGAGGTGCAGAGGGTGGCAACATGAGAACAGGACCTTCTCCGCAGTGGCTCCCTGTCTGTGGAATGCTCTCCCCAGGGAAGTTCTCCTTCATTACATATCTTTAGGCACCAGACAAAACATTTCCTTTTTAACCAGGCCTTTGGTTGGTCCAATTTACATCCCTATGCTCTTTTAAAATGTGATTTTTTGGGGGGGGGCTATTGGGTTGTTGGTTTTATTTTTATTAGGTATTTTGTGGCTTTTTATCTTGATTTTATTCTATGAACTGTCCTGAGAGCTCTGGGTATAGGGCGGTATATAAATTCTAATAATAATAATAATGGTTCTTCTCATATGGGTTCCCAAGTAGCCTTGACTCTTGACCCTGCGGTGCCTGTGTCTTGTCTATGCCAGGCATTGCCAATGCAAAGGCCCAAAGGAGTCCCCTCCCCTCTCCAAAATTAGGCTTGAAAGAAATATTCTGGTGGAGCCAATATAGAATAAGTTGTGTGCATGTGTGCCCATGACAGTTTCTCCAGTTTGCAAATGCGCCCATGGACCCCAAAAGGTTGGCGACTCCTGGTCTATGCAACACTTCCTCCAAGGTGAGGTTTGGTAAGGTCTGGAAGGACTATCCATCTTTCCTTTAACTTTCCCGTGGAATGAAATGCCCAGTTGAAAGAGTATTCATTTGTAGGTTGTAGGTAAAAGGTAAGGGACCCCTGGGCGGTTAAGTCCAGCCAAAGGCAACTATGGGGTTGTGGCGCTCATCTTGCTTTCAGGCCAAGGGAGCCGGAGTTTGTCCGCAGACAGTTTCCCGGGTCATGTGGCCAGCAGGACAAAACCACTTCTGGCGCAATGGGACGCCGTGACGGAAACCAGAGTGCCATTACCTTCCCGCCACAGCAGTACCTATTTATCTACTTGTACTGGTATGCTTTCGAACAGCTAGGTTGGCAGGAGCTGGGACGGAGCAACGGGAGCTCACCCACCCCGCCGGGGGATTCGAACCGCCGACCTTCCAATCAGCAAGCCACATTCAGGAAATGTAAAGAAACAGAAGGAATTTTTTCCCATATGTGGTGGATGTGCCCAAAGGTAAAAGACTTCTGGGAAAAGATTTATAATGAAATGAAAAAGGTGTTGAAAAACACATTTAAAAAGAAACCAGAAGCCTTTTTACTGGGCATCCTAGGCCAAGAAATTCCAAAATGTGATAGAACTTTATTTATGTATGCCACAACAGCAGCTAGAATTTTGATAGCTAAAAACTGGAAGACAGAAGAAATACCAACGATTGAAGAATGGCAGATGAAAATGATGGACTATATGGAGCTCGCTGAGATGACCGGGAAACTTCGTGACCAGAGGGACGACACGGTGGAAGAAGAGTGGAAGAAATTTAAAATATACTTAAAAAAATTATTGTATGATTGAAAATTAGATATAATTTGGAAGAAAAGCTAGACTGTAGATTTAAAGTTTGGTTAAGTGTGTTGGAATTGTGAGGAAATGAGTTAAGATATTAGATTAGATTAATGATTTTGTTATAGTAAAGTAAAGTAAGATGTTTTAAGATGGTAAGAAATTACTAAAGATGATTTACAAGGAACGCAGGAAGGAGAGATAGGAGGAAGTCAGGATACAATGTTAAGGATAGAGGTTAAGGATAGTATAAGTTTTTTGTTTTTATTGTAAGTTTTGTTTTTGTTGTTTTTTATGGTTGTATTGTTTAGTATTGGTTTGTTTGTATTGATTGTTGTTTTTATAAAACTTAATAAATATATTTTTTTAAAAAAAATCAGCAAACCACGTTCAGTCCCCCCCATCTCTAGATGCAAAAAAGAGACCCAACTCTGCAGAAAACTACCACTCGGCGGGGACAACATTGAACCACATAGATCAACAGTGCCACTCGGGAGGAGAGAGAGCACATATTTTGCCTGGTCCACGGTGCAAGGCCTCTGCAGCGTTCTGCTCAGAAGCTAAGGACAAGGCAGGCGAGAAGGATCTTAGCAGCTAGCAGCCTGCCAAGTCTTTTGCTGACTCTGGTTTTCTTTGGCCACCACACCTAGTTCATCAGCAAACTCATACACCACCCAGAAGACCTTCACAGTGCTGTCTCCTCGCGGCAGACTTTGTAGGAGGAGTTGGTCTTTCTGTACCTAGGGAAGAAAAGGCAGCATGGATGGAATTGAGATCTAGGTCCCCTCAGTCATTTCTGATTACACTGGAATGCTGGCAAGAAGAGTTTGAAATGCAATGCATTGTCACCGGATATCATCGTCAAAGTACCAGAAAAGTTGAGTAAAAAGGGGGTCGTGTAAATGTGCTAATGAATGGGCGAAGGTACCTTGCCTGCATACGGAAGCGACTCAGTGTACAAAGTGTGGGATGTAAACACAGAGCAGTCAAAACACAACATTGCTAGAGTGGACATGAAGGTAACTCAGTCCTCCAGGCATAACTTCCTGCTACCTGGACTGAGTTAACTTCCTCTGACCAGAAGTAGGTGTGGTCTCACCTGGGAACAAGATCCCTAGACCAGTCACCATTTTCTCCTCGTCTCTTGAATGAGCAACAACCATGTCCTCCTGGCTCTCAGCCAAGAGAACAAAGGGAGCTACTTTTCCCTATGGAAGTAGCAACCACATGTAAATACTTTTTACTAAGCCTGCCTGCCTTCTGAGAAACGCTGTGTAACTCAGGAAGTAATGTGAGTAAACTCTTTTTATTCATTTAAGATATATTGTGTTGTGTGCAGTCTTTTAAGAGGGATATAGGGGAATTATACCAGGAATATATATATACAGTGGTGCCCCGCTAGACGAAAATAATTCATTCTACGAGTTTTTTCGTAGAGCGAATTTTTCGTCTAGCGAAGCGGCAATGGAGCGCGGAGGTTTTCGCGCCAAAAATTTTTTTTCTCTTGCGATGCAGCCCCATAGACTTTTTCGTCTTGCGGGGCAGCCTTCCGCTAGACGAATGCCTTCGTCTAGCGAGTTTTTCGTCTTGCGAGGCATTCGTCTAGCGGGGCACCACTAGCAAGCGTGTCTGCTGTGTGTGTTTTAAAAGGGAATGAAACTCTGCTAAGTTTGGAGCTTGTTAACACAAGCTGGGGTGAAATATATATAAGTTAATATATACTCATCCACGTTCCTAATCATTCCCACACAAAGCAGTTCTGGGAAGCGTACACAGAAAGCTTATCTGTTTTCTGAGAGTCCTTTCCCAACTTGCAATGTTGGCACAAGTGTGATCGTGACACACCTTACTGCCTTCCTCCCAAAACAAGGAATGGATGGGATCAGCCTATTTCTGGCCTGTGTCAGTTGTTGTTCAGTCGTTCAGTCGTGTCCGACTCTTCGTGACCCCATGGACCAGAGCACGCCAGGCACCCCTATCCTCCACTGCCTCCCGCAGTTTGGCCAAACTCATGCCAGTCGCTTTCGAGAACACTGTCCAACCATCTCATCCTCTGTCGTCCCCTCCATCTTTCCCAACATCAGGGTCTTTTCCAGGGAGTCTTCTCTTCTCATGAGGTGGCCAAAGTATTGGAGCCTCAACTTCAGGATCTGTCCCTTCCAGTGAGCACTCAGGGCTGATTTCTTTAAGGATGGATAGGTTTGATCTTCTTGCAGTCCATGGGACTCTCAAGAGTCTCCTCCAGCACCATAATTCAAAAGCATCAATTCTTCGGCGATCAGCCTTCTTTATGTGTCAGTTATGGATATATTTATGTGAATCTTTGTACTTTTATGCATTTACTGTATTTATTTCCCCCAATTTGAACTATAAAATGGTGGTTTTCTTGAGTCAAAATGAGAGTACCCTTAAACATTTTTATAGGGAGAAAAGCACCGGATAAGGGGACTGTAACTGTGCAGCCAAAAACGAGACACATCTGCACCACCAGTGGAACACCCCCTACAAAATGCAACAGGCAAGACAAATACAATGTCTTCTCTTTCGTACCTTTTTCTTAGCCAGCAGTAGATGACAGCAAAAATACCTATTAGCAGCATTCCAGCCCCAATCCCGACAGCTATGTAATGGTCATAGGGGTCCTGCGCATGGGAGTTCAACATCAAATGTTCACATCTCTCGCCACTGTAACCTGCGAGGCACCTGGGGGGGGGAATATAATAAAATTCCTAAGGAAATAATAATAATAATAATAATAATAATAATAATAATAATAATAATACCCCACCCATCTGGCTGGGTTTCCCCAGCCACTCTAGGCGGCTTCCAACAGAATGTTAAAATACAATAATCTATTAAACATTAAAAGCTTCCTTCAGAAAGGCTGCCTGGAGGATAAAACCTAGCTTGCAGTAGTCATAACCAACGGGGCATCAATTAATAGCCAAATCACTAGTCAAGATGGCTTGTGCAGTCCCGTAAAGAGCTTTTTCAGGTACATCATAACATCGAGATTGCCACACAACTACTTGTTTACCTGCAGGTGGGCACCTGTAGTTCCTTATGAAATATGCAGATACCATTAATACAGTAGCTGCGTTGATCTTCAAGACAGGATTGTACGTTTTCCTGATACGTAGAACTGGCCAGGTGTCCTGCTGGAAGGGAGGAATAGATAAGAAAAATTAACATGGACAATAAATGTCCAAAATACTGTGTTACCTTGAAAAGTCTGGGGATTCTTAGCACGAGACCCTAATATGGCATTCATTTCTTCTTCATTAACTCTTGCCTACGAGAGAGGTTGTTAAATAAGCCAGCCTAATACATTTTTGCAGGTGAAACGTTGCATTTTAAATCCTCCACAGAAATAGAACTTAAAGGAGTGAGTTCACTTCTGTATTGTTTCGGGGAAGTTCCAGCATTCTTCTTGTTATGTATTGAAGTTCTCACCCTAGGCGACTAGGGGTGTGTGTATATAGTTCATTCTGCTGCAGTTTTCACTCAGGTCCGCACATGCAAATGAGGGATTGAAAGTGACGTTCAGGGATTGGGTAACTACAGAAAGTTGTTACTGTTGCTTTGTAGCTGAGTTCTATATAAGCAGGCTGCTGAGCCCTTCAGCTCACTTCTGTTCCAGCCTGAGAATAAACAAGAGCTGCTTGGAAATCACTGTGTCGTCTGCTGTGTCCACCCACTACTTACCGGTAACACTTCTTGAGCACAAAGTGGATAAATAATTACAGAGATCTGCATCTTGTCATAGATGTGAAAAGGATCTAGGGCTTCTTGGTGGACCACAAGCTTAACGTGAGTCAACAGTGTGATGTAGCAGCAAAAAAAAGCTATTCTAGGCTGCATCAACAGAAGTCTAGTGACCCACTTTATTCTGCCTTAGTCAGACCACACCTGGAATCCTGTGTCCAATTCTGGGCACCACAATTTAAGAAGGATGTTGACAAGCTAGAAGATGTGCAGATGAGGGCAACCAAGATGATCAAGGGTCTGGAAACTAAGCCTTACGAGGAGCGCTTGAAGGAGCTGGGAATGTTTAGCCTGGAATAGAGGAGACTGATAAAAGATACGATAGCCATCTTTGAATAACTTAAGGGCTGTCACATGGAAGAGTGAGCTTGCTTGTTTTCTCCTGCTCCAGAGGATAGGACTCAAACCAATGGCTTCAAGTTACAAGAAAGGAGATTCCGACTAAACATTCGGAAAAACTTTTTGACAGTATGTTGTTCGGCAGTGGAACAGACTCCCACGAGAGGTGGTGGACTCTCCTTCCTTGGAGGTTTTTAAACAGAGGTTGGATGGCCATCTGTCATGGATGCTTTAGCTGAGATTCCTGCATTGCAGGGGGTTGGACTAGATGACCCTTGGGTCCCTTCCAACTCTGTGATTCTACGTGTCTTCCTGATTAAGCTGTTTCAAAGCACCAATTGCCCTTGCTGCTTCTCCAGCTGTGTTTGAGGAAACTGGAGGGGTGACCATGTGACAACAGCCATCACTTTACCCAGTGACATCATCACGGTATAACTCAAGCAGCAGGTAACTTTAGACAGAAAGTCGCAGAGATATAATAATAATAATAATAATAATAATAATAATAATAATAATAATAATTTATTTATACCCCGCCCATCTGGCTGGGTTTCCCCAGCCACTCTGGGCAGCTTCCAACAGAGCATTAAAATGCAATGATCTATTAAACATTAAAAGCCTCCCTAAATTTGTCCAAAGCATCCTTTTTGAAATGAAATGAACTCCTTTTTGAAATGAAATGAACTCCTGCTAATTTAAATGATCTGGTATTTGTTTTGATGTAACTCGTTGCTCGGTCCCCACTCCTGCCAACCAAGCAGTTCGAAAGCACATCAAAGTGCAAGTAGATAAATAGGTACCACTCCAGCAGGAAGGTAAACGGCGTTTCCGTGCGCTGCTCTGGTTCGCCAGAATCTGGCTTAGTCATGCTGGCCACATGACCCGGAAGCTGGAAGCCGGCTCCCTTGACCAATAAAGCGGGATGAGTCCGCGACTGGACCTAATGGTCAGGGGTCCCTTTACCTTTAACCCATTATGATTATCAATTCCTTTAGAAAATATTTGAAAGGAAAAAAATTGAAAGGAAAAAAAAATATTTGAAAGTCCTTTGATGGACTGCCTAGAATGTTAATTGCAATACCTTCCTCATCGGACAGGTTCCTGTAAAAGGATGGACAAACATGCTGGTACATACTTAACATGCCTTTGGATACCGATTCTTTAAAAGAAGAAGTAGTTCTCACTTAAATCATAAATGTTTATCCTAAAATGTAGTGGGAAAAGTGATATATTACTTAATTCCATTTACCGGTAAACTACTGGAAAATATCCTTTTTTTTTTTAAGTGAATCACCTACTTCTTAAATATTTGCATGTCTGCTCAGAAGTAAGTCCCACAGAGTTCAAGGCGACTTACTCCCAGGCAAGCGGGCATCCGATTTCAGCCTGGTTGTCAATTAATTTGCCCACGAGCAAAACTAGACTGCAGGTGTGCTTTTGAGATACTGAACGGCACATAAGAGAACTTGGCATTTAGTAAGCAAGAGCTACCCCGTTATTAGAAAGGAAAGGGATATTTAATATATCCCTTTCCTACTACAGTAACACATCAACACCAAAAACGGCTTTAAAATTAAAGATGTGCCCTTAAACAGGCTCAATAGAAATTTATTCTCTCACTAATTAATCAACAAAAACGTTGATTATTCTGCAAACAAAACCAGTAAGAGTTTTCCACCCTAGTTTAATCGCAAAATTATGTATTTTAGAACCTTTTAGCAATCTTTATTCCTGTCTCTATAAAACTCAAAAGTCATACCAGTCATCCGTGCTTGCGTGCTCTTTTCCACTGTTCTTCTTTCCAAATATTTCTGTTCTGTCTGTTTGTGTCCTTTTGCCTCTCGCACATTTATAGAACACAAATTGTCGTCTCCTGTTCTTTCCAACTGAAGAGAATTGTGCATCTGGCAACAGGCTCAAAACCCCAGAGCAACTAGACATTGATTTAGGAAGCCGCTATCTTGCAATGGGATCAGGTGGGATTTCTTTTTAAAGCACCAGCTTCCTGTTACCTGCGGGCATTGTTGTGCATTCAAGGACACTGCTTGAGGGGGGGAAAGAAGGTGCAAAACTGACTTTGCTGGATGTGCACATATGGAACAAGCCAGACACACGTTTGTGATCCAGTTGCTCACAGGAGAGGGAGCGATCCAAGGGTCAGATTTGCTGTAATCAATTTCTAACTTTTAGAAATTTTTGTCGCAGACTCAGGAATCGAATGTTTTGTGTATCTTTTGTGGGAAATGTATATTTGTGTGTGTGTGCGTGTGCGCATTCTGCAATCTCCATTTTGTCTGCAAAGGTTTAAAGGGAGGATGATTTGCAGAAATATTGTGAAAAGCCAAATTGTGCCAGACTAAGGGGACGCGGGTGGCGCTGTGGTGTAAACCACTGAGACTTGGGCTTGCCAATCAGAAGGTCGGCGGTTCGAATCCCCGCGACGGGGTGAGCTCCCATTGTTCGGTCCCAAGTAGATAAATAGGTACTGCTCTGGCAGGAAGGTAAACGATGTTTCTGTGCGCTGCTCTGGTTTCGCCAGAAGTGGCTTAGTCCTGCTGGCCACATGACCCGGAAAAATTGTCTGCGGACAAACGTCGGCTCCCTCGGCCAGTAAAGCAAGATGAGCGCTGCAATCCCAGAGTTGTTTGCGACTGGACTTATCCGTCAGGGGTCCTTTACCTTTTCACCAGATTAAGCTTTGAGAATTGCTGAAATTTCATACCCTCCAACATTCCTCAGATAACAACAGACATTTTCAACTGAGGAATGTTGGAGGTATGCTGCCCCTTTGGCTTCTGTGTTTCTGCCACACACCCCACACCTGCCCTGGAGTTCTCTCCCCCCAACTGACCCTTATTGACCCCCCTGCTTTTCAGTCCCCCCACAGAGCATCTCCTACCAGAGGAAGGGCGAGAGCCAGCATTACACCAAAGGGACGCAGCACATTCACTACCCGAGCAGCTACTTCTGGGGGTGGGACCCCTTCTAGCCACTCACATTCTTGCTCCCCCAAAGAAGGGATCATGTGACAAATGGATGGGGACGTATCGGTGCATGCCTGTCTCTCTTCTGCCTTGCAGATGCCCCAACCTTGTCTGTGTTTCTGCCTCTGCGGAGGCAGCTCTGTCGCTGAAATTTTGTGTGAGGAGGTAGCAGTCGTTGGGTAACTTCCTAGAACAGCGACCCACCCACGACCCAATCAGAAGTAAATACATGTCATGCCGTTACAAAATGTTTGTAGAATTTTTTATGGGGGGGGGCGCTGTAAACAGATTAAAACATGAGCAGTAAATTCAGCAGTAAAGAAAATCAAGTTGAGGTGAGAAAGGAATAAGATTGACTATTTAAAGCAGGAGTCAGCAACCTTTTTCAGCCATGGGCCGGTCCACCATCCCTTAATTTAGACAGACTAAACTTTGTGGATAGAGTTTACTGAAGATGACCAATTGTGTCTTGTCTTTGACAAATCTATTGGTCGCATTAGGATATTTATCAGACATTGATCTGAGTATACAGGTCATGTGGTGGGCCGGACTATTTTTTTTTGGGGGGGGGGAATGAACGAATTCCTATGCCCCACAAATAACCCAGAGATGCATTTTAAATAAAAGGACACATTCTACTCATGTAAAAACACGCTGATTCCCGGACCATCCGCGGGCTGGATTGAGAAGGCAATTGGGCTGCATCCGGCCCACGGGCCTTAGGTTGCCTACTCCTGATTTAGGAGTAGAAAGGGTTAACTAGAAGGAAACATGGAGGGGGGGGTAAGGGAAATTGATGTTCCATTCAAGGTTCTGTTTTGTTTATGTAATTATGGAAATTATAAAACTATATATAAACAATTTTTTAAAGTGGCATGGCATTCCAGTGGTTGGCCCCCCGACTCAATCCCACTCCTTGCTCCATGGTAAATTGGAGACTTTGGGTTTTTTCTCAAAATAATGAATGCAGAAGGAAGATATTCCAGATAGAGCAGAAATGGAAAGTATAGGGGGATTTTTGTGCTGGGAGAAGGGTGGGGGTTGAATTTGGCTGAGCGTAAAGGAAGTAAATGTTGTTTAGGAAAGGTCACAAAAACATAGAATCGTAGAGTTGGAAGGGACCCTGAGGATCTGCGGTGAAAGGACTTTTCAGCTGCTAATGTAGTCCCCTTTCCTTTGTGGGAATTAGCAGTGCAATTTCAAGTTACAGTCGTACCTCGGCTCCCAAATGCCTTGGGAGTCGAACGTTCCGGCTCCCAAACCAGAAGTGACTGTTCCGGTTTTCTTTTCTTTTAAAAAATATTTTTAAATTAATTTTCCATTAAGAACATCCAATTTATAACAAATGAAATCAAGACATAAACCAATTAAAAAAATAAAAAATAAACCAAATTATAATCCAAACTATTGTTAAATTTCACATGGACTTCCCATATTCTGGACCTCTGAAGAACTCCTCACACAGTTTTATTTCTGCCCTCTTCTTGTTGTCCTCCTATTTTTCCACATTCCAATCTTAAACTCTCAAAAGTCCTCAGTCCCTGGCTGATCGATTCTCAATCGTGTTAATCGAGCATGTATCCTTTCATCTTTCGGGTACAGTTTAATTTGTGTGTGTGTGTGTATATATTCCCTTGACGGTTTGTCAGAGCAGCTTTTTCCTGGCTCACTCTTATCTTCTGTCCGGGTTGCCGTTTGAAGTTTTATGACGTAGTAAATTCCCGAGTTGTTGAATTGAACTTTTTTTGGAAGCCAAACATCCCACGGGGCTTCTGATTGGCTGCAAGAGCTTCCTGCAGCCAATCAGAAGCCACGCTTTGTAAGTCGAATGTTTCAGAAGTCGAACGGACTTCCGGAACAGATTCTGTCCGACTTCCGAGGTACGACTGTACTTGCCTCCTGAAAAATGGAATATGCAGGTTAATCGAGATACAGCTCAGCGTTTTCTACTCAAGCATGTTCAGTCACATAATTATATCCAAGCATTTTGAAAGCCTCTTAGGTGCTGGGTCAGCCCAAGTTGGTTGGGGGATTTTGCTGTATCTTTCTTTTTTCTGCCCAGAGCAGTATCCGTATCTGGGGGAACTTGCTCTCCAAATGCATGTGCACTATTTTTAACATTTTCCTGAAAGGCAAATGAAACTGGAGGTGGTTTCTCATTTCACTCTTGCACACATTTTTATCTCCTGGTTTTGGCCAGACACACACCGCTTATTCAGTTATTATACTGCTCCTTCCTTTGCAGTGAAATGCAGTGCATTCAGTCAACAGCACCTGATATACTGGCATTAATTTCCACCATGTTGGGAAATTCTATCTTTTGTACAATTTTATAGCGGTACCTCGGTTTTCAACCGTCTCGGATGCCGAACGTTTTGTTTTTTGAACACTGAAACATGGAAGCATTTACTTCCGGGTTTTCGGTGTTCAAAAACCCAGAAGTAAATGCTTCTGTTTTCGAACGCGCCTCAGAAATCGAATGGCTTCTGCTGAGTGTTTTCCTATTTTCTCCACTGAATTTTCAGACCACCCTTGGTACCTTGGTTTTCGAAAGTTTTGGAAGTCAAATGGTCTTCTGGAATGGATTATGTTCGAAAACTGAGGCACCACTGAATCAGGAAACTTTAAATGTCTAATGTTTTACAATATTTTATGTGCTGTAAGCCGCCCAGAGTGGCTGGGGAAACCCAGCCAGATGGGCGGGGTATAAATAAAAAACCATTTTTTTAAGAGCATTGACAGATGTCAATTTTCAGGAATCCCGGTGGGAGGCAGTGGAATCACAACCTAGCAAATCATGTGTGGGTAGGAAGTATGATGGCTTCGTTCATCATTATACTAGGATACTGGCAATTGCTCATTTTGTACAAGTGTCGTCACAAATAACTTTGACACAGCCATTATCTTCCACACGGTAAACACTTACCATACTGACAATTATTACATCTGTCTCTTCATTAATCCCTATGTGAGAGTTGGGGTTGGGAGGAGTTGGAATCCAGCATCATTTGTGGGGCCACAAATTAAGACACCCTAGTCTCAGGTGGATGAGGAGGGTACCTGAAGGAGCGTCTCCACCCCCATCATTCTGCCTGGACACTGAGGTCCAACTCCAAGGGCCTTCTGGCGGTTCCATCCCTGCGAGAAGTGAGGTTGCAGGGAACCTGGCAGAGGGCCTTCTGGGTAGTGGCGCCTGCCCTGTGGAGCGCCCTCCCATCAGATGTCAAGGAGATAAACAACTATCTGACTTTGGGAAGACATCTGAAGGCAACCCTGTTTAGGGAAGTTTTCATGTTTGATGTTTTATCGTGTTTTTAATAATCTGTTGGGAGCCGCCCAGGGTGGCTGGGGAAACCCGGCCAGATGAGCGGGGTATAAATGATAAATTATTATTATTATTATTATTATTATTATTATTATTATTATTATTATACCTGGAAGGTCAGGGGAGCTGGCAGAGAAGGGGAAGGGGAAGCTGATAATTCTTTTCCAGTTAAGATGTTAATAGAAGCCACAAAAGATTCTTGGTCTGTAACTTATAAAATGGTCATTGTGATCTTCTGCCACACCTTGGTGTAGCGTCAGGGGTGGCCAACTCCCAAGAGACTATCTAGTCACAGAGTTAAAAACTGGCAGTGATCTACCCCCCTTTTTTGGGGTTCAGGTTGAAGTTGTTGAGCTTTTTTTAGGAAGGAGGAAGGCCCATTTTGAGGGGGTGGTTCGGGTCAAAGTTGTTGAGTTTTTTCAGGTCAGGGAGGAGGTAAAACATTGAACTTTTTTTAGGGGTGCCACAGTTGTTCAGCTTCTTTGGGGGGGAGCCAATGATCTGCCAGTGATCATACTTAAATGTTCCCATCTTACATTTTTCAAACATATGAAGCAACAAAAAGAGCACATTTCCCTCAATTCATTTACAGTGGATTTATCCATTCATTTTAAGAAAAACTGTCTTCATTCAAGCACTTGCTTGGAACTATAGCAACAACTACTGAATGAGTCTTTGTATTGAAGCCCCTCCTCCAACTAGAATAAAGACCGACAGACACCTAGTTGGTCTTGCACCAACTTCTATAATGAGTCATTGAAAACAGTTAATCAGGTCCTTCATCCGTATGGTTTAGTTTCAGCAATCATGGGTATTGTTTTAATATTACAGTTCACTGGAATGGAAATACAATTCAGAAGGATGTTTTTTTAAAGTTTATGATCAATAATGTAGTCATTTTAAAAATATTTTGAATTCTCCAATACAGAATCAATTAATTTTACAGAAGTTCTCCTGTCCCTTCTTGGTGGAAATGATGCATCCTCAATGAGAATGAAAATGGTCAGCTCACATCTATTAATCTAAATAGGAATGTTACTGTTACTGTTACTGTGTTTTGGGACGCGAGGGCAAAACTAGACATAGAAGCAGATTGCAATGAAGTGTATTAATTTCCTTTGGGGTGACTTTTTCATCTCTGATTTGGGATTACAGCAACAGCAAATACTAAGCATGCTTTCAAAAATCACACACAATTAATTCACTTTGTTTTTAGTGTTTTCATACATGTTCAGTTATCGATACCTGGCTTTTCAGAGATAAATTCCTGATTTATTTCTATTGAGCATACTGGGTCCTGGGAGTTTCCCCCCTTATGCATAATGTAGTTCAAAGTATGAGCCCTTTATTATCCTTGGCTAGAGTGTGGCATGCAGTTAAAGCTCAGGTCCAGGTCTCATTTTCTGCTGCAACAGAGACTCCCATCGACAAGGTATGTTTTGTAAAAACTGCACACCTCAAACTTGGACCAGGTGCTTAGACTGGAATTACATAGAGAAATCACACACATCCATACATGAAGACAGTAGGTGCATACTGAGCAGCAGAAGTAATAAACATTTTTTGTAAGTACTGTATGTAAAGAAACCCATTGTCAATATTCCGACATGAATAAATACAATTTAGAAATAAATATATTTGTAAGAAAAATAAATGTATATGTATCAATAAATAGAATGGCTCGAATTCATAGATCTTAATAAATAAGCTTCTTGGCCGCAATTAATGTATTCTTCAGAAGCATAGCAACTGTCATTGGTCCTACGCCTCCTGGCACAGGGGTGATGAAGCCAGCTTTCTTCTTTACCTCTGGGGGGTGGGGAACAATAGAAAGTGCAAATAAAACTTAAGTTAATATGCTGGTAATCAGACAAAGCAAACCACAAACAACAGTGTGAGGAACAGCTTTTCTGTTTGCCGATCAAATTATTAATACAGAGGCCAATACGCAATACATTACAAAATTATTTTTTTTCCCAATCCCAGGATTTTATAATCTGTTCATCGAATTTATTATTTCATAAGCTTAATCGCAGTTGATATCTGTGAATCAACTCCAAAGATGGGTTGAAGTCTTCCTTTGTTACAGATTCATTATGAGGCCTTAGCCAAATCAATCTCCAAACCCAACCCCCAATCTGAGAACAAGAATTTATTAGTGCTAAATTCTTTACTCCAGTCCTAAAAGTAAAACCATGTTTATATCAGAAGAAATCGAGGGATGCTCATAAATCTTGAAAGCATAACTCCTGTTCTCGGTGGGGGGTGGGGGTGGGACCTCACAAGGAGGTGGGAAGAGCTAAAGGTTTGTTGTTTCTCAAGCAACTGTCATGTTTTCATTGAAATTTATGGAAATGCAAGACCTGGAGACTGGAACAGGTCTGAGCTGATAGTGTAATTTAGGCCTGATCTGAAAAGTGTCAGTGTGAGGCCATTTTAGAAGGGTCCATTCCAAATCAAGTTTGGGGAAGGTTGTCCACAAATGCATCAACACATCTATTTTAGGTGGTGCATTTTAATTCTCTAAATACAGCTAAACCTGGTGGAACAGTATCAGCATTTTGCAGTGCCTTCAGTACTTTCAGTGTTTTTTCAGCTTCTAAAAGCAACAAAATCCATCCTTGACAAACTGGATCCTCTGCTTTGGAAGCCCTCATTCTTGGGGCTTTTTTAAAAAGTGGAGAACTTCAGGCCAAATAGGATATATTAGCCCAGAATACTCATCTCCCTTTAGTTAGCAAGAGCCAAGTAAGGAGAAAATACATAGTTCTTTGAACAAAGTATTTTGCAAAACTGGGGCACATTTTACATTGGGTACTGGGGTGTTTTTTGTGTGTGTGAAAGAACTATATTAGCAGAACACTGTTGGTTAATGTTTTAATCATATGAATATATGCACACACACAACACTATTAAAAAGCTTAACATATAAAAGAAATCACAAGAGAAAATGGGAGTATAGTACTAATAAGCCATTGTTTGTCCTCTTGGCTTAAAGGTAGCTATTACTGCATAATATTTGGCTCTATTGTACAGGTGAAACTCGGAAAAATTAGAATATCGTGGAAAAGTCCATTTATGTAAGCAATTGTTTTCATTAGCTACTGGAGTTTAATATATGAGATAGACTCATGACATGCAAAGCGAGATATGTCAAGCCTTTATTTGTTATAATTGTGATGATTATGGCGTCCAGCTGATGAAAACCCCAAAGTTGAAATTGTTAATTTGGGGTTCTCATCAGCTGTACGCCATAATCATCACAATTATAACAAATAAAGGCTTGACATATCTCACTTTGCATGTCATGAGTCTATCTCATATATTAGTTTCACCTTTTAAGTTGAATTACTGAAAGAAATGAACCTTTCCACAATATTCTAATTTTTCGAGTTTCACCTGTATATTCTATTAAAATATTGTGGGGGTTATGGCTAATGATAAATAGGAACCAGAAAAAAATGTTGCACGTGATATCATGTGACACAATGTCTATCAAAATTTTAACTTCACATGATAAGCGCCTTCCTCCTTTTCTCAAATTCCCCTTATCTCAGAAGAACAATACAGAGTAAAGTGAGTCAAGGCCCACACAATAAAACAGGTTTTCACATTCTACAAAAGCCAAATAGTCTCAGTAACTAAATGTGGGATACGAAGAAGAACAAATAGAAGACCCGAACAGCTATCAAAGCACTGTACAATAAGATAAAATACAAAAGGTATAGATTTTTGAACTGTAGTATATTTTGTAATGATACTTTGCGATAAGTAAGGGAACAATCATCCAGCTTGCTGACCTGTATTTTTCTCCTCCTGGCCAGAACAAAAAAACTTAGTTTCTGATGCTCCTAAGATTAGTGGGTGACATCACAAAAGCTCCTAGCCAGGAACCCAGGAATCCTCGGCTACTCTGCGCAAGGTTGGTAGCTATTGCAATAACACATGGCCTGTGGTTGTCAGAGCTGGATTATCTGTAGTGAACTGCAGGGAGTGGGAAGGGTCGTGCCAGTGTTTCCTTTCAAACTCCAGCCTAGCTGCTTTAGAAATGCTCTTCTAAAATACTTATACTCTTCAGTACCCATGAAAAGTGTATGGATTCATTGGCAAGCGCACTTACAGCCCACCCAATAAGCTGCAGACCACTTTGCACTTGGGGTGCATGTATCCAAGTCTTCTTTGCCTTCTCTGAAGACACTGGTGTTAAGTAAATATACAAGGCGTGACCGGAAAGTTTAGTGAATGGTAACAGAAATCGGTCAGCGAGAAATATTCAAACATACTACAAGTACTGGCATCGGAAAGCCACAAAATGCTCACAACTGTGTACGGAGATGAAGTTGTAACTTGACAGTGTACGAGTGGTTTAAGCATTTCCGTGAAGGGCGGCAAACCATTGAAGATGAGCCTCGGTATGGCAGACCGCCGATGAGCAGAACGGCAGCAAATGTCGACAAAGTCCATGAGTTATTGATGCAGGATCGGCGTTTGTCCGTCCAAATGATGGCGGAATTGCATATTCCGCGTGAAATCGTTACTGAGGTTACTGAGTTGTCCCATCCTCCATATTCTCCCGATCTGGCCCCAATGGATTTCTTTCTTTTCCCAAAACTGAAATCTGCACTGAAAGGGCACAGATTTCCCAACATTTCACACGCCCCAGCTGCTGTGACGAGGGAACCGAAAGCAATACGAAAAGAGGACTTTTCCAGAAGTTTCCAAGAGTTCTACGAACGTTGTCAATGGTGCATTGTATCAGAGGGGTCCTACTTTGAAGGCCTATAAGGTATGTATGTTCGAAAATTTCTCACTGTCCGATTTCTGTGAGCATTCACCGAACTTTCCGATCACACCCTGTACAATGGCATCCACTGAAGACCCATAATGCAAAAGCTAGGTTGGTAAATAGACGGCTATAATATTTTAAAGGTACAAATATAAAAAAGGCAGAAATGCCGCCAGAGTGGCTGAAAGTTTAAGAAAGAGGGAGCTATAGTTCTGGCCCATAGCTCCTTTCAAAAGCTGTGAACTATATTTTTATGAAGGGCTACTCCACACCGATAAACATTCCCAACCTAGACATCATTTCCACGAGTAGTTTGCCCCATGAGATGAATCACTCATGATTCTCAAAAGATACATAAGGAAATAGCTGGGTAAAGCAGCCTTCAGATTCTCTAGGGGAGGGGTAGGCAACCTAAGGCCCATGGGCCGGATGTGGCCCAATCGCCTTTTCAATCCGGCCCGCGGACGGTCCGGGAATCAGCGTGTTTTTATATGAGTAGAATGTGTCCTTTTATTTAAAATGCATCTCAGGGAATTCGTTCATTTCCCCCCCCCCAAAAAAATAAAAATATAGTCCGGCCCCCCACATGGTCTGAGGGACAGTGGACCAGCCCCCTGCTGAAAAAGGTTGCTGACCCCTGCTCTAGGATGTCCAATTCCCATAAATATGTGGGTTAACTTTCAGTATGGCTCTTAATATTTCTCTTTAGGCCAAGGGAAAAATAATGTGTTATTTAAACTCCCTGCTTCAAGAGCAGTTGTAACCGGAACAGATTCCTACTCCCCGCCCCCCAAAAAACCCACTGCCATTTTGCTTACCTTCAAAGTCCACATCCCCCACTAAGTTGGTCTTTCCTGTGAGAGGATCGTGGATATGGTTGATCCCGACATCGATCACTGCTGCCCCTTCTTTAACCATATCAGAAGTAATCAGCTTTGGGACACCTGAAACCACCAATCCAATTAGGATTCACAGATCCGGGTGTGTGTGTGTGTGTGTGTGTGTGTGTGTGTGTAATGTGAATACTTCATCTTTTAAACACATTATATTTGATGAGGGGTACTAATACCTCAGTCATTACGTCTGTATTTTCATTGGAGAAATGATAGATGGTATGGTTATGCGAGTCAAGAAAACAAGTAACTACCACATACAGCCTTTAGAACATGGGTAGGCAACCTAAAGCCCGTGGGCTGGATCTGGCCCAATCGCCTTCTCAATCCGGCCTGCGGATGGTCCGGGAATCAGCGTGTTTTTACATGCGTAGAATATGTCCTTTTATTTAAAATGCCTCTCTGTGGGGCCTGCCTGGTGTTTTTACATGAGTAGAATGTGTGCTTTTATTTAAAATGCATCTCTGGGTTATTTGTGGGGCCTGCCTGGTGTTTTTACATGAGTAGAATGTGTGCTTTTATTTAAAATGCATCTCTGGGTTATTTGTGGGCCTGCCTGGTGTTTTTACATGAGTAGAATGTGTGCTTTTATTTAAAATGCATCTCTGGGTTATTTGTGGGGCATAGGAATTCTTCATTTCCCCCCCTTCAAAATATAGTCCGGCCCCCACAAGGTCTGAGGGACAGTGGACCGGCCCCCTGCTGAAAAAGTTTGCTGACCCCTGCTTTAGAAGACATCTGAAGGCAACCCTGTAAAAGGCGAAAGATTTATACGATCTGAAGAGAAACCAGAGTATGAAGGCAACCCTGTATAGGGACATTTTTAAAATATTTAATGCTTTATTATGTTTTTATATATGTTGGAAGCTGCCCAACGTGGCGGGGGAAACTCAGTCAGATGAGTGGGGTAATAATAATAATAATAATAATAATAATAATAATATAATATGAATAGGACATCACTATTGTCATCAGAGAAATGTTGGGAGGGTATGCAATGGTGTGTTTATAGCATTGTGCATGGCTGGAAACAAATATTTAGAAACCATAAGGTCCCTTGAACCTTATAGACTAGCAGAAGAGCAAAGAAGGCCAGCACTGCCATTACTGCCACTACAACCTCCAAGGCCAAGTTATGAAGAAGAATTACAGACCTCTGGAGGAAGGGCAAAGCAGTGACAGTGTCGGGGGGGGGGTAATACTCAGAAAATGTTGGTATTTGTAGAATTAAACAGGCCTATAATTATATTGGCGTACCAAGAATTCTGCAAATACTCAGGTATAATTAGGTAATTAAGGCATTTCTAAGTCTGAGGTTGATTTTTTTCCACAGACATTTTGGGCTACTGTGAGCTATCAGCTCCTCCTCACCCCCAAGGATTTCAAAATAAAACCTCTTGCTTATATAACTTAAACCTATTGCATAATAAATACAGCACTTTTACACTGCCAATTCTGCAACGGTCAACCTGGCTGTGATTTGGATATAAGGATGGTAGAACCCAGGACCAAAGTTTTCTATCTCCCTACTTATTAATTCTGGACTATTCTTGTAAATGCTAGAAACTCTGACTGATTTTTTTTTTTTTAATTCCTAAAATGCCCTTGTTCCCAAGCTCTTGCCAAATTCTAGGCAAGTTAAGTAAATGCTGGGCCGCTTTACGTAAATAGCTAGTGAAAATGTGAATTCTTCAGTGAGAACGCGAGCCTGCACCATAGCTTGCCCCCATAAAATCCATATTGTGTATGCAATTTTCACTTTACTGCAGCACAAGGTTGTGCTGTAACAATGAAACAGGCTACGTTTGTGGTCACAGAGACAAGGTAATAGTGACTTTCAAACCTACGACACGCAGGCCCTACTTACCAAAGATTCCTTGGAAATTGTTAATTAGGCAAGGGTTCATATACGAGTCAATGATTTCCACCAATTTCTATGGGAAATTCTCTAATGTGTTCCCTACCACACCTTCACCCAAAAGCAGAAAAACCAAACAAACCCTTGGGAACACCTAGAAGAAATGCTCTCTTATTTGTTCAATCGCTCCCTGCTCCTTGCATTCCTCAGCCAACCAGAAAAGGGCAAGCATGCTCTGTTTGGATATCTGAATCTGCCGTGTGTATAGCGAGGTTTGGGTACTAATTCCTCATGTTTGGACATGTGAATTTTTGCATAAAGAACGCTTGTAAAGCGGGATGTGTGTGTGTATTTGAATTTTATTGTATTTTAAAACACTGGCAGGGCTACATTACCTGCAGCAACTATTACAATATCAGCAAGCTGCGTATGGATCTTCAGCTGATCTTTTGGTGTATATCTGTGAGCAATTGTAACTGTAGCATCACCTGAAATACACATACTGTATATTAGTCCCATTACTGATCATTTACAAAACTGCAATGCAGTAGTGATGAAAATGATCGTCCTAGTGTTAGCACACTGTTTACAGCACTTTCTTTAGTTTGCCATTATTTTGGAAGTACGGTATCAGGCGCTGTAAAATAAATTCGATTTCTGGAAGCCTCGAAAGCAATACAAACGTCTTATCACAAAAGGTTTTCATTCTAGAACGCAATTTTGGGCACAGTCCACTGGAAAATTATTCTGTGCGAGGCCCATTGGAGTAAATGGGGCTTGTGCAAGAGAACTTTGTAACCGTGGCCTTCTTTTTCCCTACCAACATTAAAAAGAAACAATGACATCCGGAAATATCCTCATCTTATCTGAAACTCAAACTCTAGAGTAGTCCAAATGATCACAGTTTGGAAGGTCAAAATTACTCAGTGCCAAATGTCCAGCAGATTCCGTAAGAACAGCTGGCATTCATCATACTATATGGGCAGGTAAAAGGTAACGGTAAAGGGACCCCTGACCATTAGGTCCAGTCGCAGACGACTCTGGGGTTGTGGCGCTCATCTTGCTCTATAGGCCGAGGGAGCCGGTGTTTGTCCGCAGATAGCTTCCGGGTCATGTGGCCAGCATGACAAAGCCGCTTCTGGTGAACCAGAGCAGCGCACGGAAATGCCGTTTACCTTCCCGCCAGAGCGGTACCTATTTATCTACTTGCACTTTGACGTGCTTTTGAACTGCTAGGTTGGCAGGAGCAGGGACCGAGCAACGGGAGCTCACCCGTCATGGGGATTCGAACCGCCGACCTTCCAATCAGCAAGCCCTAGGCTCTGTGGTTTAACCCACAGCGCTACCCACATCCCTATATGGGCAGGTAAGAGTATACTCATATGGGCAGGTAAGAGTATACAAATAGCAAAATCGGTTATGTCCCTAAAAGCTAAGGATCTAAAACAATATTTTGAAAACCAGACATTCTAAATCCTGTTACGCATTTAGATGCTTACGAACTATTTTTTTCTTCCTTTGCTCTTTCCCTTTTCTCTGTGCTGAGGGTTTCAACAAAACGGAATGTTATTCAACATACCTCCGGGCCTTTCATGTCCTCCGTCGGTATGTAAAAGCATTGAAATGGGCATTCCAACATTCTTGGATCTGCCAACAACAACAACGTTTCTTCCAAATGTCTGTATTCCTTAAAGCATGAGAAAAATAATATCAAAGACAGTGACTCATTCCTATAGAATGGAAGGCTTTTGATCGTACAGATTTGAAATGTTAGATTATTATGAATGGCAATTAGTGGCTTTTCTTTACAAAACATAACCCCAAATGTCTAACAAAATAGTACAAAGATTGAAACCAGTATAATGTCAAAACAGAATAAAACCTTTAAGAAATCCATGCATATAAAAGGCAGGTCTAACGCACCCCACCAGTTGAAAGAGGGCACGAATATCTGAAACCCTCCAAATTAAGGGCCTGGTTAAAGAAAGTCTGGGTAAAAAGAACATTTTTTGCCTGGCACTTAAAAGCAGATACTGATGTCATCAGAAATACTGGTACCTCTCTGGGGAGAGCATTCCATAATCTGGGAGCTACCACTAAAAAGTCCTCATGTTGCCCCTCTCTGTACCTCCTTCAGAGGGGGCACACAGAGAAGGTCCTTGGATGCCATATGCAGAGCCGAGTTCGGCTCATGTGGCGAGTGGCAGTCATTGAGATAGGACAAAGCCTGCACCAGTATAACCAGATCTAGCTACCATACGTCATTTTCCTTTTGGAAACATTTGTTCTTTCTCTAGTACAGAAACTGTGGTAGGGTGCCATAGTTAAGTGCTCATTTTCCTCGTTGCTGAATTAACCATTATGTGACTGACATTACAGTCGTACCTTGGAAGCTGAACGGAATCCGTTCCGGAAGTCCATTCAACTTCCAAAACATTTGGAAGCCAAAGCGTGGCTTCTGATTGGCTGCAGGAAACTCCTGCAGCCAATCGGAAGTCCTGTCGGATGCTCAGGTTCCAAAGAACGTTCGCAATCTGGAACACTCACTTCCGGGTTTGCAGCGTTCGGGAGCCAAAACATCCGAGTACCAAGGCGTTCGGGATCCAAGGTACTACAATACAGCAAAGCTGTATCCCTTTCGGAGGCAATAGCTTGCTAGATAATTCCATCTTGAAATTCCACATCTTATATCAAAGCCAGACTTTAAACCAGAGCTTACATATTCATGTAGCTCTATATAGATGAGGTGCCTACTCTCAATTTACACTCTGGTAAGAATTAAGTTCTGGAAACATCCTGGGATGGATTAAAGTAATGCACTGCCTTGGGGGCTGCTGCTAAAGACAACCCAAAAAATTAGTGCACAATTCAGCTGCCCAATTTTTGACTGGTCCAGCCAAAGTGACCGTATTACACATCCAATTTTTTTTACAAAGGCTACCTATTTGAGAAATTCTTATTAAATTATTAGATTTATGTCCTGTCTTTCCTCCAATGACTTTAAGGTGATGCACATGGTTCTCCTGCCATTTTATCCTCCTAAGAACTCTGCAAGGTAGTTTAAGCTGAAAAATGGTGACTAATCCAGTCTCCCCATTTGAACCCCCGTCTCCCCATTTCTAGCCTACCACTCTAACCACTATACCACACTGATCGCCTGAAAGCAACAGGGACCAAGAAAAAGAGAAAACCATGGATTCTCTGCACCTTGTACCAAGCAGCTTGTCCCCATTTGCTAAATATTAACAAAAACTATTTTGGTGCACTCCTTAAAACAAAAAGATGAGCTAAGCATATACAATGCAACAAACCACAGTGCAAATCCAAATTTTATAGCATGTCCCATTTCATTTAGGATTTAAGCACCGTAAGATCGTATAACTTGATACCCCATTTCTCTGAAATACCTCATTTCTCTTACCTGTTCTTTTTATTATTTCCCAGACAGCAGCAGCAGTGGCAGGTATAACAGAAGGCTGGTCAAGACACAGTTGTCCTATATTGAAAATATGAAATCCATCCACATCCTTTTCAGGCGCAACAGTGTTACACACAGTTCTTTCATCAATGTGACCTGGAAAATACGATTTCATGTCCTTTTTGTTATTTGGAACTTGTCTGATGCGCTTTATGTCAACCACACAGTGTTATACACTGATGCGCTTTATGTTCAGCAGATACAGAACAGGGTTGAGCATGAGGATATTTCTAGGATTCTACGAGGATATATTTACCACTACAATGGTACCTTGGTAGTCGAACGGCTTGGCTCCCAAACAAATTGGCTCGTGAACACCGCAAACCTGGGAGTAACTGTTCTGGTTTGCGAACGTTTTTTGGAAGCCGAACGTCTGACACAGCTTCCAATTGAGTGCAGGAAGCTCCTGCAGCCAATTGTAAGCTGCACCTTGGTTTCTGAATGCTTTCGGGTGTCGAACAGACTCCCGGAACGGATTAAGTTTGACAACCAAGGTACAACTGTACTCCTAGATTTTAGATGTCCACAATCTGTCCTGTGGGTTTCTGGATATCGCCAGTACATGCCCTTAGCATTACGGTCAACCTGATCTGGACGGATGATCTCCTGCCACAGACCATCCACAAAGGCAAAACCAATCAGACTGTTTGTGCTGCCTTTAGAAGATGAAGAGGCTCTGGTGGCGTTTCATGCAGAACTTCTGGTCAATAACCTGGACTGTGGCAATTTGGGCTTATACTTGGTTGAATGGGAGAACACTGAATGTTTTTCGGCTGTCCAAAAGCACTGCTGAGGTTTGGCCTGCCTTCTTATTTTTGGTTTCAAAATTCACCAAGCCAAGGTCTCGGCCAAAGAAATTGGTGATGGAAAAGGGGCACCCTTTTATTATGATTCTAGGTCCGCAATCCAATGACAAGAGCCACATGTGCATTCTGGCTATGATCTTGGAAATCATGAGTTTGGAGTTAAATCTGATCATTTCCAAGGACAAATCTGTCAACAGTGCAGCATACAAATGGTTTTTCCTCAAGACATCTTTTACTGCCTTCGGAGTAATCAGGTTCAGTTATGTCAGACGCACAAGTCACACGTCAACTGCCCTTGCAAACATCAAGTTGGCAACTGATGCTCTGAGCAATACTGCTGAGGCTTTGAAGTTTCTCTTTAGAGCTACCTCCATGCACATGTCACAAGAATTCATAGCTTTGCCTTTGCTCTCTGCAGTACATAAGAGTGCAGCACTAACCTGCATTCACCACACAAGTTTTAAGTTTGTCTATGGTGCAAGGAATCAACGTACAGTACTGAGTCTGGATCAGTTTATATTGCACTGCCACCATGTGGTCAATCTTTCATTCTCATTTATTTGTGAAATTTATAATTTGCCCTCACTGAATAGTTCTAGGGTAGAAACTGCAAGCTGGTGAATAAAATCCGCATTCAAGCCTGCAAACACATGCACATTAATAAAAAGTGGTATTGAAAATATGACCATTACCCCCAGAAGCAGTCGTTTGAAATAAATTATGAGAATCATCTCTTTCAGCTTTCATAATAAGGTTACTATTGAGGGCAGAAACATGTCCCCAGAAATGTTTTATATGTTGTGTACCTGTGCTGAAGTGGACCCAAGTAATTTTATCTGCAAAATGACCCGTGCAAATGTCAGAATCAGGTTATAAATCCAATACTAGAGTGTGAAGAACCAGAAAAATGATGATGGTGGTGTGTGTGTGTTTGTGTTTGTATTTAATTAAATTTATCCAAAGATCACAGTGCAATTTACATAATGAAAACACAAAATTGCATAACATAATAACAAGCAAAAACAATACTCCCCAGTTTAAAGGTTATCTACTGTTTAATTAGCCTAGGAGAAGAAGAAGGTTTTTGCCTGATGCTTCAAGACATGTAATGAAGGCGCCAGGTGGGCCTCCCTGAGGGCAGGATTCCACAAATGGGGAGCCACCACATAAAAGGCCTATTCTCATGTTACTACCCTCCAGATCTCTCATGGAGGAGGCACACAAAGAGGGGCCAGATGATGATCATAGGGTCAGAGTAGGTTCATATGGGGAGAGGCAGTCTTTGAGGAACCATTTAAGGCTTTGTAGGTCTGTGGTCTAAACCACTGAGCCTCTTGGGCTTGCTGATCAGAAGGTCGGCGGTTCAAATCCCTGCGATGGGGTGAGCTGCTATTGCTCGGTCCCAGCTCCTGCCAACCTAGCAGTTCGAAAGCACACCAAAAGTGTAAGTAGATAAATAGGTACTGCTCCAGCGGGAAGGTAAACAGCATTTCCATGCGCTGCTCTGATGTCGGTGTTCTGTTGCGCCAGAAGCAGCTTAGTCATACTGGCCACATAACCTGGAAAAACTCTGCGGTGTGGACAAACACCAGCTCCCTCGGCCTATAAAGCGAGATGAGCACTGCAACCCCAGAGTCGTTCGCGACTGGACTTAACTATCAGGGTGCTTTACCTTTTAGGTCAAAACCAACAGTTTTGAATTCAGCCCGGAAGCTAATTGGCAGCCAGTGCAGTCGGGCCAGGATTGGCATTATATGCTCAAACCATCTTGCCCTGGTGAGCAACCTGACTGCTGAATTCTGCGCTAGTTGAAGTTTCCGAACCATCTTCAGAGGCAGCCCTACGTATAACACGCTGCAGTAATCTAACCTAGAAGTCACCAGAGCATAGACAACAGTAGTTAGGCTATCCCTGTCCAGATAAAGGCACAGCTGAGCCACCAGCTAAAGCTGAGCCACCGAGACCACCTGAGCCTCAAGAGACAGAAAGGGATCCAAAAGTACCCAAAGCTGTGTACCCACTCCTTCAGAGGGAGTGTAACCCCATCAACAGCAGACAGCCCCCCCCATCCATCCATCTAGAGAACCACCTACTAACAGTGCCTCATCTGGACTGAGCTTCAGTTTGTTGGCTCTCATCCAGTCCATTACTGAGGCAAGACACCGGTCCAGCACATCTACTGTCTCACCTGCAGATGTAACGAGGAAGTAGAGCTGTGTGTCATCAGCATATTGCTAACAACATACAGTGGTACCTTGGTTTGCAACCATTTTGGATTACAACCACGTCAAACTCAGAAGTGTGTCCCCCCCTTTTTTTGGATACAACCCATTTTTTATTACACCCCTTTTTTTGGGAGGCCCCATTGGCGAAAGCGTGCCTTGGGTTACAACCTGTTTTGGTTTACAACCGGACCTCCGGAACGGATTATGGTTGTAAACCAAGGTACCACTGTACTCCAAAATTCCGGGTGACCCCACTCAGTGGTTTCATGTAGTTGTTAAACAGCATAGGGGACAAAATCAAACCCTGGGGAACCCCACACTCAAGGTTCCACGGGGCCAAAGTGCACTCCCCAAGCATCGCGCTCTGGAATTGGCCATCCAAGTAGGACCGGAATACCACAAAGCACTGCCGCCCACCCCAAACTCGGACAGCTGCTTCAGAAGGATAGCACTGTCAATGACATCCAAAGCCGCCGAGAGGTTGAGGAGAACTAACAGTGACACATTTTGTCTCTTTCTCTGATGACAGAGGCAATTGTACCCAAGCACCGGGCCTAAATCCCAATGGAAATTGATCTAAAAAGTCAGTTCCGTGATCACCCACTCAAGAACCTTGCCCAAGAAGGGGGGACTGGCAACTGGCTGGTAATTACTTGGATTTTCCAAATCCAGGGAGGGTTTATTGAAGGGTGGTTTTTCCACTGGCAGGGACCACCCACTCCCACAAGAAGGTACTTGTCAACTTCCTGGCCCAGACAGCTGTCCCCTCCCTGCTAGTTTTTATCAACCAAGAGGGGCAAGGGTCCAAAGCGCAAGTGGTTGCCCTGACCAATCCTAGTACCTTGTCCACGTCCTTGAGCCCTACAAACTCATAATGCTATCTTATAAAACAAGTTGCAGAAAATTTTTGATGGCATTTGACTGAATGTTAAGTTACAGTAGTGATAGCAGCAAAGGAAGCTGCCTTCTCTCTCCCCATCGTATCTGCTCAGTACTCTCCAGCAGGGATGTTGCAGAAGGTAAGAGAATTGGTTTCCCCACACCTTAGTCCCATGAAAGTGATGCGTTTGCCAAACTGCCAAACGCTTTGTAGATAAAATCACTTGCAATACAATCTGGGCTAGGCACGTTTAGTCTCCAAAGCCAAGTTATATGATGCAAAATTAAAGAATTATGTTGGAAAAATAATTACCAATACAGTGAAGGTACTGAATAGTTTGGTTATTTATAAACCCTTTCTCTCGTTGCAAGGTTTATACCAAGTTAAGTGCACTTGATTTTTCTCATTTATTCCTCAAAACCACCCGACTTTACGACATTGTATAAAATAAGGTAACATTACCTGGCAGAGGTAACTGGACTAATATGCCACTGACTCTTGAATCCTTGTTTAATCTGCCAGTTAGATCTAAAAGTTCTTCCTGAGAAATATCTTTGGGCCTCAGTATTATTTCACTACAAATGCCTAAAATAAAAAGAGAAAGCAAACAATATCATCAGCAAAACTTTAGTTCCGTTTAGTCACATGCCACAAAATTCAGATTGTTCAATTCTATCTATCGGTAGCATTTTTAATTAGAATACTGAAATGAATTCACACTCAATCTTTAATTATTCATTTATTTATTTTTAAATATATTTTTCCTTATTGATAGTGGGTGAGGAACCCATAGAGCCATGGGGATGCTACAGGCCTTCTCTAGCTCTCGGGATCACTCTTCTGTAATATCTCTCTCTCTGTGTGTGTGTGTGTGTGTGTGTGTTTGAGAGAGAGAAATGCAGTTGCTACATGGTGAGCTTGGAAAAAAGAACCTTGCAATGAGCCTCAGGGTAGGAAGCCTGGATGGGAAAAAGGGGAGGTCAAGGAGGAACACAAATGGACAGAGTTGAAACAGATGTAATGATGAGAGGAGCCGAGCACCAGATTTAGGGAAGTGTGGGCAGCTGCCCTGCACAGTGTGCCGAGCTAAGGGGGCACCTATATTTATATGGGTATCTACTGAGAAGATCCATAAAAGAACAACTGTACCAAAAGGAATTATTGTGAAAATAAGAAATATCTGAGGGCGGGGGGGTTGCCCAAATTTTGTCCTTGCTCAGGGAGCCATATTACCAAAGCCTGGCCCTGGAGGAGGAGCATTCTGCAAGTCATCAGTTTCAAAATTTGTTAATTAATGGGGAACAGCGGGGAGCCAAAATGGAGAGGTGGGCGGGTGTGTGGGAAGGGGAGTAGGGAGACTGACACAGCTATGAAATGCCACAAATTCTGCCCGCTGCCAGCATGGAGATTACCTCCTGGTCTCTGAAAGGAAATGCACATTGTGTCCAGAAAGCTGCCATTATTCGGAAAACTGTTTGAATAAAAAGGCATACCTACGGCTGCTGCTGCTTTTACTTTATTTCTCACATATGTGTGACTGGCTGGGTTGTCTCCTACTAAGACAACGGTGAGATGAGGCCTCTTGTTCCCAAGGGCAAGCCAGGAGTCTACATCCTTTCGTATCTCCTTGCAGACCTGGGCAGCCAGCTTTTTCCCTGAGATAATAGTTGCTTCGGTACTATAAAATACAAAGGAGAAAACGAATCGTTAAAAGGCTGAAGTTTTAAAGGCAACGTTTTACCGCTCAGCAAATATGTCGTTCTAAAGTGTGCATTAATAAATGTTGCAATTACAACACCTTAACCTGCGTATAAATGGCATGAGCACAATATGGCTACAGCGCCTAGGACAGGGATCCCCAACCTCTTTGAATCAGTGGACAGGTTTGGAATTTTGAGGAAGTAATGTAGGGCATAACAAAACACACGAGAGCTGTTACGGGGGTGCAGTACAAATACAGCATGGCTGCCATATTGAAACAGAGGGAAAGCCAAACATTTGCATGCATCTCCTTCCAGTCAGTCACAGTGAATCAATCAACAAATTCTGCAGCAAAGCGCACAACACCGATAGCAACACACACACCCCAGAAAGTAAACACACAGCTCATAATACAGAATGTGGATCAAAGCTGTATCACTCCGACCTCAAGTCAGGAGAGTTTATATCAGTGTTTCCCAACTTTTGGTCTTTGGCAGCTTTTGGACCACAATTCCCATCATCCCTGACCAATGGTCTTCCTAGCTAGGGATGATGGGAGTTGTAGTCCAAAAACAGCTGGAAAACCAAGGTTTGGAAACGCTGGTTTATACAATGCCCAAGAGGGAGTTTTGATGATACAAACCCTTATGCAACAGCATGACATCCTGTTCCAATAAGACTGATCAAAAAGGCATATAGCCAAAGTTGATGCTCTCAAAAATCCTTACGAAAATCCTCACCTCAGAAACACTGAACATCCAACATAAAATTGCACTCTGTTCCTCCAACTAGGCGTGCAAACATCCTCCCCCAGCTAATCAAGGAAGAAGGGATCTCATGACTTATTGTATTACAATTGTAAATATCCCCCCCAAAAATATTGCAATGCATGAAAACTGCACTGGCTGAACAACCCTTCCTTCCTCGATAGCTAATAACAGTGTCTCCCATACAGGGTGCACAAAACCAATGGGCTGTGTGTTGAAAGGTGGCTCCTAGCCACCCCCACTCCCCCAAAGTGGATAAGCTTCCAATATGTCAGGGTGGGGGCAAATGGTGCAGAGACAGCTAAAACCAAACACTTTATTCCAACTATATCTACTGTTGGCCAAAGCACTCGTGATATATTTTATCTTGGAAGTATGAGCCTAGCTACACAGAACAATACAAACTGGAACTTCAGAATTCTCCTGCAAGTCCCTATGCCAGGGTGCTGTGGGGAGCATGGTTTCAGTATCTCTCAGAACAAGGGGATCTCTAATTGTGGGGATGAAGTACAGAAACTAGGTATGTACCTAGGAGGCACCATTTTTTGTCAGGTAACACTTGGGCACTATTTGCTGCACCTGCTGACAACTATTTAGTATGATCCCTGGGCTCTTTCCAGGCAGCCCTCCAACCGGTACAGTTGTACAATGTACAATGAAGAAATGTGAGAAAGCAAAAAGAGAGCTTTCCTTGGATTTCTAGATAAAAGTTTAGAGCTTAAACGACTGCGCCTTAGGATGGCTGGTCGTGCAACAGATCAGAGGAGAGGCAACTCGGAACTTTATCCTAGGTGGTGCACAGAATTTGGCGTTAGTTGTATGTAGTTTACCACCTGGAAACAGCGAATTCAGCACATTTTAACGAACAGTTGCCTAGAAATTCCAACATATCACACATTTGGTTTCAAAAAAGGAAATTTCTCAAATATAAGAGGATTAGTTAAAATGATGATGAAAGTAAGAATGCTCTGTTCCATTTTTTTTGTCCAATTCAGTTCCATTGCCTTCCTGTGATCTGATGCAAAATTAGTTCTATTAGAAAGACATACAAGAATATGTATTGTAGTATGCGTCAGGTCGTTTTTTCAGAGAGAATCCTGGACGTTGAAGGGGGCACGCATGTTTCATCCTCTCCCTCCCCAAATGCCCATTTTATCCCAACAAAAACGTGAGGCAGATTAGACCAAGAGATAGCAATGGCCCATGATCACCCAGTGAGTTTTGCACAAAACTGAACATGGCTCTCTCAAGTCTCAGTTCAACAAAACATCACACTGATTCTCACCGATACCTTTCTGGAATACTCTGAGAACATCTCCCTACATTCCCCTGCCGTGAAAAACATGCTATATCAAGGAGGATTAAAAACAAAAAACAAAAAAACAGAGTAAGTGTGGGAATGCAAATTTTCAGTAAGCTACATGTGAAGAAAAGATGTTATTTGAAGGCAGGCTGATGTCCAGTCTGGGAGAACTGCATCCAACCCTCTCTGCTTTGCTGGCTGGGTCTCCTGTGGGGCTTACCTGCAGCTTTTGCCTTGCAGCTGGGACATGAAGTTCTACAGCATTCCTATCATCAGCAATGCAGGGATTTTCTCACATTGTACTGGGCAGGTTGAAGAGCAGCCTAGCTCTCAACCACTCTTTGTTTTGGTGGAAAACTAGGCTTCTCCCTGAATTCATGAGTTCCCCACAACCCCTTCCCTAAATTCACCATATTGGAGGGAAAGGGAGAGGCAGTTGGGAGTGCACAAAAGGAAGTCACTTTCCTGTTAGGAAGCCACTAACTTGTTTGACCTTTGGAGCCAAATCAAGACTTTTTGCTGTTGCTACTGAAAACGACTGGGAGCCAAAAACCTTTGCTGATCTGTTGCCAGAGATTTAGCAGTACATCCCCATCTACTCGCCCCCAGGTTCATGCTGCTATGGGGGAAATGAGTGGTGAAATCCTTAGCTATTTGCAGGTTATCACTTGGACAGAGCAGGTACCAGGATGGCATTAGCAAAGACACTCTTAGGATTTGCTCCGATGACGCCTGGGTTCTGCAGGGAAGCAAATCCATTTTGCAGGAGGGAATCAAGAGTGTAATGGAAGTTTCCGTGACAAATCCACTTTTAAAATAAGGGGGGGGGGAGAGACTGTGGTTTGAAAAGTGGTGGGGGAATATATTGAAAAGTATGGTATGAATAAATAACGGGAAGAAAAGAATACTACAACATGCTGATCCTTGTTTTGTGTAACATTAGTATCTCCGGTGTGGTGATAATCTGGACATCAACACTGGCACCCAAACTTAACGCAGGATTTTTTTCTCCAGCCACCTGAGACTGATGAAAAACATGTCCATGAAGCCTGTAATCAATGGTGCCCAGATATATGCCTTGAGAACACAACAGCCACTTCCATAAATAGTTCAGGATACTGGTAGGGAGAACGTTTGAAAGTTATTTAATTATGGTAAACTGGAAAAAGGATATGGCATAAGAAAGCTAAAAACACACACACAGAAGGGTTGTTTAAATCATTTGTTGTCACAGCTTTCACCCTTAGAGGAAAAAGGCAAAGACAAGG